>CM077020.1:10184161-10465192 GCA_039090855.1 Macrothele yani | reverse complement strand
CAAAATCCTTATACAACCCTCCTTGTTTGCTCTCTATGTAAGGTACATGGATGATGTCCTAATTATAGTAGATACTGTGGACCAATCTCTACCCTCTCAGATTCTGGAAGGAGATTCTAACTTACTAGAGAATACCTTGAAGGTACACCCTGGAACAGGAAAAAGACCATAGCATCAATTACCTGGATTTAACCTTGACCTCAAGAGAAGGGAAAATATTCACTCAGCTTTTAGAAAACCTTATGCACCAACACAGGGAAGATGTTAGACTTCTGCTCATTCCACCCTGATTATATTAAATCGAATACAGCGAGACAATTTTTGGAAAAAAAAATTGAAATCCTAGTCCTCTTCAGCTTCTCAAAAAGATCTTCACAAAAAGAAGAATTAAAGGAAATGTTGGCAGAAAACAATTACCCCTCCCCATATGTTGAAAGAAAATATTTAAACAAGTGCCAAAAAAGAAGCAGGAAAAAAACCAACTTCAAATTCACCAGCAAAATTACGTACCACAAAGGGACTTTTTTTCGAGAAACTGAAAAGGATCGGAGCAAAA
This sequence comes from Macrothele yani, assembly GCA_039090855.1. NCBI lineage: Eukaryota > Metazoa > Arthropoda > Arachnida > Araneae > Macrothelidae > Macrothele > Macrothele yani. The sequence continues at coordinate 10,464,636 of CM077020.1, read as the reverse complement.
TATAATATCAGGCTAGCTCCAGATCTTAATAACAAAATAAAGAAATTCCTGCCAGCTTTAAAGCAGAAAAGAGATTGGACATCCAATTGCAGGAAGGAGTAATTTACTGCATCGACTGTAACTGCGGACTTTCAGCTATATAGGAGAAACAGGGAGAAGTATTAAGGTCCGAATGAAAGAACACTGTGGCAAGCAGCTATTAGGAACATTGGGAACAAAACAGGGCTAGACAGACATGTACAAGCAAGTGGACACTCCATAAATTGGGACTCAGTGAAAATATTAAGCCCACCAGTCAAACTTAGTAAAGAGAAAACTAGAAGAAAGGGATCGAAATAGCAAGAAAGAAGAAGTACCACAATTAACGATAATTGCGGATGGTCTCTTCCAATTGAGTGGCAGCAACTACTCCAGTGACATAGTCCCACATGATGACGAACTAGGCTTTAGTTCGAAAATTTGACAACAACTTTCATTAAAAATAACCTCTAAAAGACCCGTAAAAAAAGTTATTCCACAATCACTATGAATAGAGGTGCCAATAAATGCATTTACAACTAGGATTAAAACCACATAGCGGGCTGGATATATGGCGAAACATCCAGAAAGATAAGAAAGGAGTAAGTGCAAAAGCGACAAATGTAAGTCACAACTGTATTTTCTTAAGAAATGTAAAAGAGCTAATTTTTGTTCCACCTTCTTTGAGACTCACGAAAAACATCGCGGAAAATCTGTCAAGAAATTTTATTAGAAAAATAGAACTAAAAACGGTGAATGGCGCGATTCGTAATAAAATTCAAAACTATTGAGCAATGCGAGAGCAGAATAGAAACTCGTATTTGGACCTCTTCATTAGGTGAAATTCCGGAAGCAGAAAAGAAAAATATTGATAATTGAGTTAGCTCAAAGCAGTGAGAGATAAAAACAAAAAGTTTAAGGAAAAATTGAAAATTAAAGAAAATAAATGGTTAAGTCCAAAGTTAATGTCTACAGCACCTGGCCCACAGTTAATACCATCCACCACTAACAAACATGTCATGGATCTGACGGAAGAAGGAGTAGATGAAAACCTGATTAATCTCCTCAATAAGGGATATAATTACAACCTTTCCTCCATAACACTTGATAAAAAACGTATACTGATTGATTTAGAAAGCATCTGTAGTAAGGTAGAAAGAGAAGATGAAAATACAGCAGTTACTTTAAGGAAAGAATTCTCAGACTGCGTCTCAAAATTTATGAAAAAGCCAGTAAAAGTTGATTACAATTTTAATAGGAAGTGCCATTACTGACCTTAAAAAATTCAAAGCCAATGATAAAGTAGTAGCACTGAGAGCAGATAAGAGCAAAGTTTTGGTATTGGTAGAAAAAGAGAAGTATTACAATAAAATGGAAGCTTTGAATTGAGCAAGCCTTATTATAAGAAGAACTCAATGGTAATCCTATAGATCAAACTGGGTAAAAAATCTTAAGAAATTAATCAGCTCTTTAAGAAATAAAAAACAGCTTAATGAGCTCTTCAAAAACTTTCTCCAAAATCCAGTCAAGAATTCCACAGATCTATGGTACGATAAAAGTTCACAAAGAAAGGCCATCCAATAAGACCTATAATAGACACTAGAAATTCGCCACTCTCCAACATTAATTATTATTTACTTGGTCACCCTCAGAGATATTTTCCCTTCTCCTCCCTACCTACTAAAAAATTCCATGCAGCTAAAAAGAAAAGTGGACAACACTTGCCAGAATTGTAATTCATCCAGTAATGGCAAGCCTGGATATAGTCTCTATGTATACCAACATTAACCTGGACCTCCTACTGGAATTCATTGCAGATGACCTTGCGGAAAAAAATATAGTATTCCATAATCACAATAGAGAAATACTACTTGGCATATATGAACTGCTCCTATTTTCCTTCAAGAATAATTTCTTCCAGTTTGGAAAGAAATATTACAGGCAAACTTCAGGACTTTGGCAATGGGTTCTCCACTAGCACCCTCTGCTAGCAGAATTATTATATAAAACAGTAAACTAGAGGCAAAAATCCTTATACAACCCTCCTTGTTTGCTCTCTATGTAAGGTACATGGATGATGTCCTAATTATAGTAGATACTGTGGACCAATCTCTACCCTCTCAGATTCTGGAAGAATTTAACTTACTAAGAGAATACCTTGAAGTACACCCTGGAACAGGAAAAAGACCATAGCATCAATTACCTGGATTTAACCTTTGACCTCAAGAGAAGGGAAAATATTCACTCAGCTTTTTAGAAAACCCACCAACACAGGGAAGATGTTAGACTACTGCTCATTCCACCCTGATTATATTAAATCGAATACAGCGAGACAATTTTTGGAAAAAATTGAAATCCTGATGTCTCTTCAGCTTCTCAAAAAGATCTTCACAAAGAAGAATTAAAGGAAATGTTGGCAGGAAAACAATTACCCCTCCCCCATATGTTGAGAAAATATTTAAACCAAGTGCCAAAAAAGAAGCAGGGAAAAAACCAACTTCAAATTCACCAGCAAAGAGAATTACGTACCACAAGGGACTTTTCGAGAAACTGAGAAAAGGATCGGAGCAAAATATAATATCAGGCTAGCTCCAGATCTTAATAACAAAATAAAGAAATTCCTGCCAGCTTTAAAGCAGAAAGAATTGGACATCCAATTGCAGGAAGGAGTAATTTACTGCATCGACTGTAACTGCGGACTCAGCTATATAGGAGAAACAGGGAGAAGTAGTAAGAGTCCGAATGAGAAAGAACACCAAGCAGCTATTACGAGAACATTGGGAACAAAACAGGGCTAGACAGACATGTACAAGCAAGTGGACACTCACATAAATTTGGGACTCAGAGTGAAAATAATCGCCCACCAGTCAAACTTAGTAAAGAGAAAAACTAGAAGAAGGGATCGAAATAGCAAGAAAGAAGAAGTACCACAATTAACGATAATTGCGGATGGTCTCTTCCAATTGAGTGGCAGCAACTACTCCAGTGACATAGTCCTGATGACTGAGACTAGGCTTTAAGTTCGAAAAATTTGACAACCAACTTTCATTAAAAATAACCTCTAAAAGACCCGTAAAGTCAGAAAGTTATTCCACAATCACTATGAATAGAGGTGCCATAAATGCATTTACAAATGGTATTTATATTTTTGAAGGTTCATTAATGGAACTGTTTTTTATGGATACACATTTTTTTCTTTAATTAGTCTTGTTTTTATGAGGTTCACTTATTCCAATATTTTAATATTTTGCCATAAAAGGTCCATTTTTACACACATTGCTGCACATTCAATTGTAATATGCAGTCGAACTTGGTTAAGACGAGCTCGGAGTATAACGAGGTCCCAGCTATAGTGAGTAAATGCCAGAAGAAGTTTGGTTTCATATGCAATTAATGTTATTGTGGAATAACTTTTTTACGGGTCTTATAGAGGTTATTTTTCATGAAAGTTGAATTATCCCGTTTGTTACGAGTATCAACTCTGTTATAGCTGCAGCAAATTTGCAAGACTTTTCAGATTTTTTTTAACACCCAGTAAAGATAGCGCAGCATTGAAAGGTGGTGCTTCAATTAGCCACCTGCTACCCAAAAAGACAGTCTGTGTGTGTCACTTGATCCAGAGAAAAGCGGGGAGTGTTTTATGACGTCTTGCATTTCAGCCCAAGGGTAGGTGGAAAGCTTCCCAGATTTTCCTTTGCCACTGTTTACGAGAGGGTTCCACTGGAATTCGCTTTCTCTCATTGGCTGCTATGGTTCTAACCCCACACGTTTTTCTTAGTGCATTCAGTATTTCCACTTCACACGGGACATAACCTTTTTTTAATCAGAAAGTCTGCACGTAGCCTTACTCTTGCAACATCCACTTATGCTTTCCCTCCCCCTTTTTTATTAAGTGTGATATTGTGAACAAAATGGTTGGTGTTAAAAGAAAGGCTCTCTCCATCAGGGAGAAATGGATATTATTCAGGAACTGCAAGACGGCGAGAAAAATTCAGCTGTTTGCAAAAAGTATGGGCTTTCATCATCTACCGTATCTACATCGTGGAAGAACAAAGATGCAGTTTTGTCAGTATTTGAAAACAATCTTACAGATTGCAAAAAAATGAAAAAGTGTAAAAAAAATGATATTGATGAAGCTTTACTTTGTTGGTTTAAAGTTCAACGTGATGATGGTTTTCCTATCAATGGACAGATTTTAAAAGTGCAAGCGGAAAAATTTGCAGTACAGTTCGGTCATGAGAATTTTATATGCAGTAATGGGAGACTTGATCGCTTCAAGAACAGACAAAATATTGTTTACGCAAAAATGTCAGGGGGAATCAATGTCTGCGGATACGGAATCTGTAAGTTAATGGCTAAAAAGAGTTTGTCCCAGCTTCATGTCTAAATTCAGTGAGCAGAACATATTCAATGCTGATGAAACGGGCATTTTTTACAAGGTAACCCCTGACATGACTACTTTTAAAGGCGAGAAATGCATTGGAGGTAAATTGGCAAAGGATCGGCTAACCGTTCTAATTTATGCGAACATGGCAGGAAATGAAAAAAGAAAGTTATTGGCGATTGGCAAATCGTTAAAGCCTCGATGTTTTAATAAAGTTCAGCATCTCCCGGTTGATTATAAAGCAAACAGAAAGGCGCGGATGACATCAGATATCTTTACGGGAGAACTTCATAAATGGGATCGTGAACTGCAAAAGAAAAACAGAAACATTTTGCTGTTAATAGACAACTGCCCAGCATATCCCAAAGTAGAAAACTTGACAAATATCAAACTTGTGTTCCTACCACCAAACACAACATCAATTCTACAGCCTATGGACCACGGGATTATTAGGAGCTTTAAGTGCCATTTTTGGCAATTTCTAACCGTACAATTAATTAATCCAGAAAATGAAGAAGCTAGAAATTAAGATTTCCATATTGGATGCTGTTCGTCTTATGAGAAGCTTGGGATAGTGTCACTCTCCGACAACCATTAAAAATTGTTATAGGAAGGCTGGTAGACTTTAGTAGAAAGCACTGAAGTGATTGATGACGATCTCCCCTTATCAGAATGGTTAAAAAGTAGAGATTTAAGCATCTTTAACAATTGCAATTCTCTTGATGATTTTATCGACACTGACACTGCGGTCCTAACCACTGGAATTTTAATGGAGGAACAAATTGTGCAAGAAGTCATTGCGGTGAATGAAAAAACTGAAACCGACAGTGAAGGCGAAAACATTACAAAAACACAAGTTGTGACTTACAATCAAGCACAAGATGCCTTGGATGTTTTGACTAGATTTTATGAAACTAATTCTGGCAATGAGTGTATGTTCAGTGCATTATCAGCTGTTAAGCGTAATCTAATGGATTTTTCGGTTAGTCAAGCACAATGCAGCTAAAATTAACCAAATTTTTTCATAAGAAATAAAAAGGATATGTGCTTTGAGTACGTACATACATATGTATGTACGTACAATCTATTATGTATAATGGTACATATAGTTCTGTGTGTATGTAGTACTGTACGTACGTACATATGTATGTACTACAGTATGTATAATGGCACATCTAGTTCTGTGTGTATATAGTACTGTACGTTCGCATTTTTCAAGAATTCCACAACTAACCGAAATATTGTATGGTAATTTCAACTAAACATACATACTATGTATTTCTCAACATTAAACATTGTATGCACTATATTTTATAACAAAATTTATTTTTTTTAATGATTTCCTTGATATTTTGGGTCTTTCCCGGATTATACGAGTAACTGCTATAACAAGCAATTTGTTCGATCCCCGAACAGCTCGTCTTAACAGAGTTCAATTGCACTTATTTTGTCCTCATTGCAATCTGTAATATTCTAATAGTTACTTATTGCTTTATAAATTTTTAAAATTATATTATTCTATTGTTACCATGGTTCAGAGTTCGCAGCAAGTTTTGTTTCAATGGTTGCGTAAACAGACATTTTATTTTATTTATTTTTTTTTATTGAAGGTTTAACGACTACAGTGAGCAACTCAATGGGCTATAAGCAGTTGCCAGTTACTAATTTAGGGCCACTGGTTCCAGGGAAGGGAGAGAGCCAGTGCCATAAGACAAACACAATGTCATCCATGCCTCACCGGAATTCGAACCGGACTCCTTCTGGACAAACGCACTGCGCCACCGGACCGGAGCGGCTATTTTATTTTTATACAACTCTGTTAGTCCTAAGATTTTACTGTAAAATCTTACTACTAGAAGGATTGAAACTTTGTTAGTTTTACTTCGTAAATTTTACACTTTCATTTGTTCAGATTATCCTTTGGGATTTGGTCCTTGTGTACTTATTGGTGTGGAGGGGGGAACTTTGATCTATTGTGTTGGGGGGTAGACTCTGAAGAAGAAGGGAGGAGTATGCTTCTACAGTTTTTGGTGTGACTATGGAGATGAACAGGCACAGTGCAGGATTTTTGCACATCATGCTCCATTGAAGACTCGTATATAACCAAGGACAGTGGCCATGATTTGGTTTTAAATGTCATCACATCTGAAGATGGAATCTGTTGCAGATACTGAAAAGTTATGTATTTTAATTTGGAAGTGTTTTAACTGAGTGAATGATAAAGTTTTTAATTTGTCAGTAGCTAGGTTTTTCACTTGATTACCATCGTGCAATGTCAGTTAATCTTTTATTCACACAGTGTTTCTGCACGAAATAAGCATTTGGGAAAATCTAATGCTTTTTTTTTTCTTACGCTGTTATATGTAATTCATTTATATGCTTTTTGTGATTATACATTAAAATTTGAATTTCAGATTATCGAAAATATGCGTTCTTCGATTGTTTTATACGTAACCAGGCATGTTACAACTTTGTGAGAATTGAGACAGTTTTGTTGTGTTTCTTCTTGGTGCACAAAAGTTTAACCTTGATCCCACCACAGAAGATTATATTTACTTTCGATTTCGATAAAATTGGTTTTGCATTTCATGACTCGCACACACGCGCTATTAAAAAATAAATCTCTGGGATGTAACTTTGTGGCTCTACTATTTTGTGGGTTACTAGTAAAAATGAAATCCTAAATGTACATCCTCAATATTCTGGTATCAAATGGATGCAACCAGGATCAGCAGTAGAAAAAGCTGTTAATTCATGAGTTTCATACTGAACCACTGGTCTTAGATTTCTAGTTGTGATGATTTCACTTAATCTACAACAGGCTTTATGAATTATGCAGTGTGATAAAATATAAGTAGTAACGCTTGATTTTCTTTTGCCGCTGATCTGATTTTAAATAAACTATTATTAAGAAACATCTTAAACTCCTTTAACACTTTCACTGCCGCGCTGCGCCGAACGGTGTCTTACAATACTTAGCCCAGGTGCCGCCGCCGAATGGCGTCGTAATCATCGCTTCATATTTCGCTTCCTGAAACCTTCGGCACTTGAAGAGAGTTATCTATTTTGTTACTGGCACTGAAAATGAGTCTCCAACTGTCTAAAAGTGACCGTGGTTTTGGGATAGCAGATTTTTTCCCCACATGGTTTAGGGAAGGGAAAGTAAGTTGACTTTTCATAGATTTAACACAGCGCATGCTTTTTCACTGCAATGTTTATTTTCCTTTGAACGTCACTGGTTTTGCGGTGAAGGCAACTATCAATAAATAAATGCTTGAATGGCAATAAAAAGCATTTGCTGCTTAGAGTTTATACGTCACAGGAAGGCTTATTGAGGAGGCTAAAGGGATTTCAAAGAAACCCATATTCACTTCAATACTTAGTTTTGCGGAAACAATAGATATATTCGGACGCGCTATCGCCGGTTCCTCTCAACCAAAAGCTTCTCGGCGGGAACATTCTTCCGTGGAAATAGCAGACGATGCCGATAATCTGTCATCAAGTACAGAAACATATTCTTTTACTAGCTGTAGTACAACCAGCAGTGAAAGTGAGAATGAAGATTGCAACGTTCTTTCTCATACTCCGCCTCAATGGATTTTGGCTACACATTGGTGTGATGGTCCCGACATCATAAGAATTCCGTTCATTGGTGTACCAGGACTGAAAATTAATGACAGGTACTGAGCCAATCGACTTTTTTTAATCTTTGTGCAAATGAGGAATTTTACGATCTATTAGTTAGGGAAAGTAATGCATATGCTGTAGAAGCGTTTACCTCCAGAGTTACTGAAGGTTCGCGAATAAATGAATGGAAGGATGTGTCGGTAGATGAGATGAAAGTTTTCTGGGCCTTCTGTTTCACATGGGCATTGTACAAATGCCCCATCTCCAGATTATCGGAAAACAGATCCATTATTCAAAATGGACTGCTTTCCTTCAAATATGAGCAGGAATCGTTTCCTTCTGATCATGCGATGCCTTCATTTTGCAAGAAATCCTCAACCTGGCGAAGCGATTACAACCAACAGCCTTGCAAAAATAATGCCTTTACTGAATTTATTTAATGATACTACAAAGAGCATATACTACCCTGGAAAAGAACTTACGATTGATGAATCAATGATTTTATGGAGAGGTCGTTTGATATTCAAACAGTACAAGAAAGGAAAATGTCATAAATATGGGGTGAAACTTTATATGCTAATGGAACCAACTGGTATGATTCTAAAAGCTTTGTTTTACACAGGGCAGCTGGACTCCCTGGGGGGGGGGGGGAGGATCATGCTGCTAATGTAGTTTTAAAATTGATGGAAGGGAAGATAAATGTTGGCGATGCTATTTATATGGATAATTTTTATAATAGTTACAATCTTGCATTGCAGTTGTTGAACAATGACACTTATTTGCTCTGGAACTCTACATGCAGACCGACGAGATCTTCCCAAGGATGTCGTGAAAGCTAAACTTTTGAAGGGGGAACGAAAATGCCAATATTCCAATGCTGTTGCAGTGTGTAAATGTAAAGATAAAAGGGATGTTCACTTCATTACCACGGAGTTTGAGGAAGATTTAGTTCAAACTGTAAATAAAAGGGGACAGATAAAAGTAAAACCAAAAGGCTGTTATCAACTATAATAAATTTATGTCAGGGGTAGATCGTCAAGATCAAATGCTAGTGTACTATCCTTGTGAAAGGAAAACCATAAGATGGTACAAGAAGCTAGGAATACATATATTTCATATGATGATAATCACTTCCCACAACTTGTATAATAAATTCTCAGGGAAGCAGATAAGCCTCTACATTTGTATGTCAAGTTTTGAATCAAGAGCCATCAACTTCCCAAGCGAAGATATCTAAATCATTAAAAGCATATGGCCATCTTCCAGTAAAAAAAAAAAAAAAAAAAAGGGACATTTTTTGAGGAGACTATGCAAAATGTGCTCTGCCAAAGAGATTTGCAGGGACACTCTATTTTGCTAAAAAAAGTATGTTCCAAGTCGAACTGCATGTGTGGGATTTTTTTACCCTACCCAAATCAAAATGTATGGATTTTGTATTTATCCAGTTATGCACATCACGACACTATTTATGGAATTCTTTGGCATTTGTAAGTATGATTTCTCTTGTTTTATAAGCAACAATGTTCGAAATATGTATCCAGTAAATGTCTACTTCATTATCGGAATAATATTTTATTGCTGGCAGAATTATAATTACGAATATCAATTATGGATAAATTTTCTTGTATTTTTAGAATTGCTAAGTCATGCAAAGCTATGAGATGTGAACACACGACTGTTTGGTCCAAACGCATAAAAGCTCAATCGTGACGCCTCGTGGCGTCGTGGGAGATTTGCACGGGTTTCATACCGGCACCGCGTGCTTGCCGCTGATATAGTACGGCGGCGGCGAAAGTGTTAAAGCACAAATTTTAAATTAATATTTAAAATTTCATTTATACGTTTCTTTAGACCATCCTCTAGAAAAACGTATAACAGAGGTTTCACTGCACGTAGTCATCTCTCAATTTTAGTCTGCCACAAATTTTGCAGACATAAAACTGAATTATTTCAGCACGCAGACGATTTGTGAAAATATCAATATCTACTGGTTGAGCAACCCATGCTTATACTTTTGTTCACTTGTTTAGGGAAGGGTTGGGTCATTTCAGGTGAAACCAACGTGGGGTCTAGACAACGGTGTCTCAGATTTCAATGATTTTTGGTTATAGTTTGTACCTATGATACGAAAAATCAAAATTTTCATTTTTTTTGGGTCAGTTTTTTTTTTGTTTTTTAAAAATGGCAAAAAATGCCAAATTTTGGAAGAACGCCATTCACAAAAAATATAACAAGTCTGTAGGTAGTGATGCTAGCGGGCTCATCCACGACTCTTTTTAAAGGGTTTTTTTTTTTTTTTTTTTTTTATGGGCTTTGATTTGATGTGCCACACAATCCACTTTGACGCATAAAAATTTGACAAATTTTCAAAATTTTTTATTTTGAAAATCTCAAAAACAACCCTTTTGAATAAAAAAAACAAAAAAAACATGTTGATTTTACACATGATGGCTAAACGTATGCAATGTTTGAAGACTGAGAAATGATGGGTTTCTGAGAAACCGAATTTTGAAGAATAGTAGATAGGTAATTATCGATAGTTACTGAGCTAGTTGTTAAAGTATTCAGCTGAATTATTGGAAATATTGGCTATAGATAGTTTCTCATCACTACATGGCAGCTATTCTAATAATAAGCAGATACTATCCCACACTCACCAACCCGCTTGGCCAGCGTGGTGAGTTATGGCCAAACCCCTCCAAAATGATTCCACAACTTAAATCTTGGCCCTCAGTCTCCGGCAGCTGGAATGTACCTGGCCAAGGCAGCGGCCAGTGCGACATGAAGGCAGAGGGTGCTAAGAATCCCCGGAGGACCGGACTAGGCTGCCATTTGATGCTGACCTTGGCTACCTATAACGGACGCTCCCTATCTTCTGATTCAAGGCTTCTTGAATTGGAAGAGGAACTACAAAGGATCAAGTGGGACATCGTCGGGCTAAGTGAGGTAAGGAGAAAAGGAGAAGATCTCATTGAACTGAAAAGTGGACATCTCTTCTATTATCGTGGGACAGATACTGGCAGAACTAGTGGTGTTGGATTTATAATAAACAAGAAACTGAAGGATAAAGTTGTAGAAGTTGAAAGTTCCTCTGACAGAGCTGCACGACTCGTTATCCAACTCTCGAGAAGATACCAGGCTCAGATTATTCAAACTTATGCACCCACCACAAGTCATGCTGAAGAAGAAATTGAAGAATTTTATGAGGAAATTCGTCATCTAAATAATAAAGGTAAGCAGCACTTGAAGATAATTATGGGAGATTTCAATGCAAAAATAGGGCAACTGCAACAGAATGAAACTTCAGTAGGTAAATTCGGTCACGGCAACAGAAACCAGCGTGGAAATACTCTCGTTGAGTTTGCAGAGGCAGAAGGATTTTTCATCTTGAACTCCTTTTTCAAGAAAAAGCCACACAGGAAATGGACATGGAGACATCCAATTGGGACGACAAGTGAAATTGATTTTATTATGTGTAACAAAAAATTCGTCATCGAAGACTGCAGTGTGCTGAACAAGTTCAACACAGGTAGTGACCATAGATTGGTGAGATGTAAGATGCACCTCAACACTAAACTGGAACGTGGCAAGCTCATAAGACAAACAAAATGTATTGACATAACCAACCTTAAAAAACACCATAATACTTTCAAGTTGGAACTGAAGAACAGATTCTCTGCTTTAGAAGGCCTAACATCGGAAGAAGTGGATATTTCGGAAGTTAACAGAAAAGTAACCAAAGCTCTTATGGAAACAGCAACAAAATTAGCTGGGTCTAAGAACAAGTTGCATGTGAACAAATTATCAGGAAAAACCAAAATGTTGATGCAAAAAAGAAGAGATATGAGGACAACTAAAGAAGATGTGACTTCCAAAGTGGAATATATAGAGCTATGCAAGACAGCACGGAAAAGTATCACTGAAGACGTAAGGAAATTCAACTGTGAGCTAGTGAGGAAAGCAATTGAAAACAACCAAAGCCTTAAGATAGCAAAGGGACATCTCAGTAAGGGAAGAAAACAGATTATGGCTCTGAGAAAAGAAGATGGTTCTATAACAAGAAATAGAGGCGAAATTTTGACAAGAGTGAAAGATTTCTACTCCAAATTATATGAAAGGGATGATACATGTACTCCAGACATCATGAAAGGTACCAGAGTTCTTCCAGTCCTCCCAGCAGAAGTTGCTCATGCAATCAAGAACATGAAGCTGGGGAAAGCTCCAGGAGAAGATGGAATTACTATAGACATCATACAAGAAGCAAGTGGAGAAATTGAAACAGTACTCGCCCAAATTTTCACTCGATGCCTTAATGAAGGGAAGATTCCTGAGGATTGGAACAATGCTACAATGATCCTGCTACATAAAAAAGGTGACATTGAGGATCTCAGGAACTACAGACCTATCAGCCTCCTATCAGTGGTTTATAAAATCTTCACTAAAGTTCTTTCACACCGCTTGAAGGTAACACTGGACATGGCTCAACCGAGAGAACAAGCTGGATTCAGGAGTGGCTACAGCACAATAGATCATATCCACGTACTGAGAGAACTAATTGAAAGAAGCGAGGGAATATGAACTTCCATTGTGCATGGCTTTTATCGATTATGAAAAAGCCTTTGATTCGGTGAAACCATCAGCAGTTACCACGGCTCTGAAATCCTGCGGTATTGAAGATGCATACATTAATATTATTAATAACATCTATGAAAATGCAAGTGCAAAGATTCGGCTGTTTGAAAATACAACACTTATAAAAATTGGAAAGGGAGTGAGACAAGGTGACACCATATCTCCGAAGCTCTTTAACGCCACATTGGAAAATGTCTTTCAATCACTGAACTGGGAAAACAAAGGGATAAAGATTAATGGAGATTATCTAACCCACCTTCGTTTTGCTGATGACGTAGTCATTTTTGCAACTACCCCATCAGAGCTGCAGAGTATGATCCAGGAACTTGCTGACAAGAGTAAAGAAAGTGGGATTAAAAATGAACTTTCAGAAGACAAAAGTGATGTTCAATGCTTTTACAAGAAATGAAGATTTATCGATTGATGGAGAAAAACTGGAGATAACAGATACGTATGTTTATCTTGGACAGCAGATATCAAGTGAGGGTCACATTGATGAAGAAATTAATCGGCGTACAAAACTTGCCTGGAGAGCTTTTGGAAGAAACAGCATAATTTTCAAGAGCAATATGCCATTATGTCTTAAAAGAAAAGTGTTTGATCAATGCATCCTTCCAGTGCTTACGTATGGTGCAGAGACGTGGACCTTAACTAAAAGAGACATACAAAGGCTGCAGACAACTCAAAGCGGCATGGAGAGGTGCATGCTTGGTGTAACCAGGAGAGATAAGAAGAGGAACACGTGGATCCGAAAAATGACAAGAGTGGAAGACATCATGATCAGAGTTAAATCCCTGAAATGGCAATGGGCTGGACATACTGCCAGAAGGACAGACCATAGATGGACAGCCGAAATTTTAGATTGGATTCCAAGGGACAGGAAAAGACCCAGAAAAAGACCACATGGGAGATGGGTGGATGAAATTCGTAAATATGCGGGAGTGACATGGAGGAGACTGGCACAAGACAGACCGTTGTGGAGGAAACTTGGGGAGACCTTCGTCCAGCAGTGGATTGATAATGGTTGACAATGATGATGATGATGACATACATATAAGTAACTATGGTAATTTAAAATAAAAATTTATTACCTGATAGGCTAAATCATCTGGGTGAAGTTGTTCAAAATTAAACAGAATGGCAGTTAAATGTTTTGAAACTCAAAATATGTTTCAGTTTTCATTTTGCTCTTATACTGTACTATTTACACAGTTGGGTCATTCCATATTTATTCACCAGGTGCTTGTAGTTGTGGGTTTTTTTTTTTTTAATTTTATTATTATTTTTTTGATTGGAGGTTTAACGACCACCGTGAGCAACTCAATGGGCTATAAGCAGTCGCCCGTCCCTAATTTAGGGTCACTGGTTCCAGGGAAGGGAGGGAGCCAGTGCCATAAGACAAACACAACATCCATGCCTCACCGGGATTCGAACCAGAACCCCTTTCGGACCGAATGATTAGAAGCCATCGCCTTAGACCACTGCGCCACCGGGGCGGGCGTTTTTTTATTTTCCTCATTTTTTTTTATATATTACATTACAACGTAAAAGCACCCTGAAAACAAAGTTTGGGATTTATTTTACCAACCCCTTTTCGGAGAATATAAATAAATAAATACATCGCTTTTCCCACGTTCCAGAAATACATAGCAACCGAAAAATTGTTTGTGTTTCTGGAACGTGGAAAAACAATGTATTTATTTATTTACCGACACCACGTATTTGGAGGATTTTTACCCTTTTGGAGATATGGGTCCTCAACCCGCCCCCCCCCCCCCATGAGCTAAAATAAGGGTTATTGTTAATCAACACAAATTGAATATAATTGTGGACATAATGATCACTTAATATGGGTGCCTTAATAGAAGTAATAACCTGTGTATTCATATGTATCAACCTCATTTCCATAGCATAATTTGTCAGGTTTGTAGGGGGCGGGGGTCAAAGTTTAAGGTCATGGTGCCGATTTTGCTATTTTTCAGCATTTTTATACCAGAAGGATACTTGAACACAAAGTGAATATTTTTTCATGCAATCCTCACATGTAGCTAAGAATGTTAAAGCATATTTCAACTTGTGTTATGTTTTCTCTTTTTTATTCAGAAAAAAAATTTATTACTGCAACATTGCCGAAATTTCCATTTTGGGGATACAATAAATCAAAAGGGGTAGCAGATAAACACCTTATTTTTTTCTGAGGACTATCTTCTATTGCATATCTAAATATTATCAAAGTTTTGCTTTGTGTTACACAATAGTTTCCAAAATAATGATAATATAAATTGGCCCATTTCAGTCTACAAAAAAAAAAATGTATATGTCCACCATAAAAGTATACAACATAGTACAAAGTTAATATGAAAAATAAAATTATGGGACAGCAAATTAGAACATTCTTTTAGATGTGTTTTAAATGGCCTACTAGCAATTATGTCAAAGACAGTTTTGGGGTAATGTGTCCTCTTCCAGTCATCATCATCGTCAACCATTATCAATCCACTGCTGGACGAAGGTCTCCCCAAGTTTCCTCCACAACGTTTGTCTTGCGCCAGTCTCCTCCATGTCACTCCCGCATACTTTCGAATTTCATCCACCCATCTTCAATGTGGTCTTCTTCTGGGTCTTTTCCTGTCCCTTGGAATCCAATCTAAAATTTCAGCTGTCCATCGATGGTCTGTTCTTCTGGCAGTATGTCCAGCCCATTGCCATTTCAGGGATTTAACTCTGATCATGATGTCTTCCACTCTTGTCATTTTTCGGACCCACGAGTTCCTCTTCTTATCTCTCCTGGTTACACCAAGCATGCACTTCTCCATGCATCTTTGAGTTGTCTGCAGCCTTTGTATGTCTCTTTTAGTTAAGGTCCACGTCTCTGCACCATAAGTAAGCACTGGAAGGATGCATTGATCAAACACTTTTTCTTTTAAGACATAATGGCATATTGCTCTTGAAAATTATGCTGTTTCTTCTAAAAGCTCTCCAGGAAAGTTTTGTACGCCGATTAATTTCTTCATCAATGGGACCCTCACTTGATATCTGCTGTCCAAGATAAACATACGTGTCTGTTATCTTCAGCTTTTCTCCATCAATCGATAAATCTTCATTTCTTGTAAAAGCATTGAACATCACTTTTGTCTTCTGAAAGTTCATTTTTAATCCCACTTCTTTACTCTTGTCAGCAAGTTCCTGGATCATACTCTGCAGCTCTGATGGGGTAGTTGCAAAAATGACTATGTCATCAGCAAAACGAAGGTGGGTTAGATAATCTCCATTAATCTTTATCCCTTTGTTTTCCCAGTTCAGTGATTGAAAGAAATTTTCCAATGTGGCGTTAAAAGAGCTTCGGAGATATGGTGTCACCTTGTCTCACTCCTTTTCCAATTTTTATGTGTGTTGTATTTTCGAACAGCCGAATCTTTGCACTTGCATTTTCATAGATGTTATTAATAATATTAATGTACGTATCTTCAATACCTCTTCCAGTAGCAGTGGTTATATATGACATCCATGAACACACTTCATTGTTCATGCTACAAACCACCTGTGAAATCAATTCCTTGTAAGTATACTTAAGTTTTGCCCCATTAATCATCATCTTGACATTCTGATGTATATAGCACACACATACTGATTGTGTGCCTGGTGTCCCAGCTAGCACACACCATTTTGGATGCAATTCACAGAATTTGGAAAATTCAATTTTTGCCTATGAATGCAATTCTTTAAAAAGCTTTCATACAGTTCTTTTAAGTTGCAAAGTACTAGCCACTTTTGTCTTGATTCTTTTTCTCCCAAATTGTTTCTTATGGTGACAAAACCTTTTGTTCCTGGACACAGTCTGTTGCATTCATCACCCTCGAAAAAACTGATTACTACTTGGGATCTGAAATCTTCTTGCCACTTTGTTTTTGGTGAGTGAAACTTGTTAATACACTATGATTTTGTACAATTCTATTTGTTTGTACAAGGCATTCACTGACTTTAAAGTGTGCACAAATTTTGGAGATTGACCACGATTGTGGAAGCAAGTTAACAATCCTGACCTTTTCTTAAAAAACTAGTACTGTAAGGTTTGAAATCTTTGTTTTTAAGGTTTGAAATTAATGTTTCATATTCATTCTGTTGTTTTGTCTCCTTTGATTTTTGAAGTACTGGGTTCATTATAAACCTCAAATGAATCATGCAGTATATATGAAACATTACCAGATATAAACTTTTTTCATTATATCTCATATGATTCTATCATAAAGTTCACATACCATTATGTGACCACAAGGTTCTTCAGGAAGACGCTTTAACGTCTGTAAATTCTGTTTTACACGTTCTGTAAAGTGGATACAGTCTGTGATGATGCATTAACTTATTCAATTAAAATATAAATCGGTTAAAAATCCTAAAAATGTTACTCACGGAAGTGCGTGTTCAGTCCAAAGTTGTATCTTGCTTCAATATGGTTAGTTGTTAGGGTTAGTTCGAGAGCCATTTCGTCATAAGTTGTACCCTACTTCGGTTATGTCCAGATGTTAGGGTTAACTTCGTTCTGGCTGTGTCGACATATTGAATGAGTAAAAGGTTTCAGATAATAATTAAAGATTCTTGAGTTAAGAGTTACTATTTACATACCACTTGAAGTTCCACATCGTACTTGGCCATTAGGGCTATCTCGTCAATGCTGCACTCTCGTAGAATTGCTGAGGAAGTCTTCAAGTTAAGGTCAGGTTCATAATTTTTTTTTAAAAAGCTTTAAAAGATTCTAGTTAAAATCATTATATATACCACCTCATACCGTCCACAGTCTCAATCGCCGGACGCGCGTTTCACCTAAGGCTCTACCCTGGCGTTTTCAACGGAGGCTTCACACCTTGTGTCGAAGTCTGCTATCTGAAAGTCTCGTGGTCCACAGCGCGCATGTTCCTCATGTAACCCATTGCAAATGCCATCTAGTGTCAATGAAGATAAATGCCATCTAGTGTCAATGAAGATAAAGGCCATCTAATGTCAATGAAGATAAATGCCATCTAATGTCAATGAAGATAAATGCCATCGAATGTCAATGAAGATAAAGTTGATGTGACTTGACACTAGATGGCATTGGCAATGGAGTTACAGGAGGAACATGCACACTGTGGACCACGAGACTTTCAGATAGAAGACTTCGACAGAGGGTGTGAAGCCTAGGTGAAACTCGTGTCAGGCGATTGAGACTGTGGGACGGTATGAGGTTGTGTATATTAATGATTTTAACTAGAATCTTTTAAAGCATTTAAAAAATTTTATGAACCTGACCTAACTTGAAGACTTCCTCAGCAATTCTACGAGAGTGCAGCATTGATATGAGATAGCCCTAATGCCAAATACGACGGGGAACTTCAAGTGGTATGTAAATAGTAACTCTAAACTCCAGAATCTTTAATCTTTAATTATCTGGAAACCTTTACCCATTCAATATGATGTCAACACAGGCAGAACGGAGTTAACCCTAACATCTGGACATAACCGAAGTAGGGTACAACTTATGACGAAATAACTCTCGACCTAACCCTAACAACTGACCATATTGAAGCAAGATACAACTTTGGACAAAAACTCTCAATAACTACTGACGTTAGACTGAACACGCACTTCCGCGAGTAACATTTTTAGGAGTTTTTAACCGATTTATATTTTAATTAAGTTAATGCACCACCACAGACTGTATCCACTTCACAGAATGTGCAAAATAGAATTTACAGATGTCAAAGCATCTTCCTGAAGGATAATCTTTTTTTTTTTCTATGGCAGCATATCTTCTCTGTGTTAGCAAAGTTTTAGCTTTCACTGGAGAAATTCATAAAATGCCACATATTTGATTAACTGATTCCAATTTAACATGTCTTGGTTCATACAATTTATTCTCATCAGTTTCAGTGTATGATTCCGGTAAATGTGTAGATTAGGGTCCTAAATTATTTAGTCGGAAAAATGTTACTACCTGGAAAAAGGGCGACTAACGGATTTTAGAGTATGGAAATTAATGGCAAATGGTGCAGAAATTTCATATTTTAAATGTCTTTTAAACATTTTTATTGTAATATTTATCTGTAAATGCGATACTGTGAAGAGACGCTGCGGTAGGCCTAACGCACCTCTGCCGCGACGATGCCAAGCTTTGCTCCATTAAAAGGAAAGTTTGTTGCTGTACCGAAATGACGGGCGGAAGAGTACAAGTGAAAGTGGTTACGTTGTTGGCAGGAGAGCGATAAATGTTGTAGTGATACACTACAGAAAATAGGTCCAGATTATCCACCCTTTATTTTGTTGTATCCTGTACGTTGTTGGCAGGAAAAACCTCTTTGATTTACAAAATATAGGTATCAGTGAGATAGAAACTGACCTGCAAACAAAGTATTAACAGGAGAAGAAAAACTGCAGTGGCACAGCAAATCAGCTACGAATGGAAGGAGTTCTAAGCAGAACTGAAAGTTATACTTCCCCAGTTTCCTGTACAACATAGAAAGCCATATTTGTACTCTCTATTTCGAGTCAGGGAATCATGTGTAACATAATGAAGCATTTCTTGACATCTGGTTTAAAAACAATGACAAAACATGAATGAACTATATTCTGTTGAGTAATATGAGTACACGATGCTTCGCTCCCCTGACAAGAACGTAGGTGGCTGCACTGGTAGTAATCCGCGCACGAATTATAGGCTGCAGCGAATCTTCCTTTCGACGGACCAAAGCTTGACATCGTCGTGGTAGCGATGCGTTAGGCCTATCGCTGCGTCTCTTCACAGCATCGCACTTACAAATAAATATTACGATAAAAATCTTAAAAAGGGATTTAAAACATGAAACTTTTGCACCATTTGACAATTTTCATTTAATCTAAAATCTGTGTGTCGTACTTTTTCCAGGTACTAACACTTTTCTGACGAAATAATTTCGGACGCTAATCTACACATTTACCACGATTCCTTGTAATTTACTTTCTTGCGTTTTCCTGTTCTATGATGAGTCTTGTCACTCTTAGTGACCATTTTGTGACAGTTAGAACAGAAAGATTTCCCAAGCACAAACTGTAGTACCAGATGTGAGTATTTTTCAGTAAAGCTGACGGTTATCTCACACAATGATTTCTTTATTATTTTTTTTTATGGATACTATATGGATCACAACATGTATTTCCATATCATCATCATCATCATTGTCAACCATTATCAATCCACTGCTGGATGAAGGTCTCCCCAAGTTTCCTCCACAACGGTCTGTCTTGTGCCAGTCTCCTCCATGTCACCCCTGCATACTTTCGAATTTCATCCACCCATCTCCCATGTGGTCTTCTTCTGGGTCTTTTCCTGTCCCTTGGAATCCAATCTAAAATTTCGGCTGTCCATCGATGATCTGTCCTTCTGGCAGTATGTCCAGCCCATTGCCATTTCAGGGATTTAACTCTGATCATGATGTCTTCCACTCTTGTCATTTTTCGGATCCACGAGTTCCTCTTCTTATCTCTCCTGGTTACACCAAGCATGCACCTCTCCATGCTGCTTTGAGTTGTCTGCAGCCTTCGTATGTCTCTTTTAGTTAAGGTCCACGTCTCTGCACCATACGTAAGCACTGGAAGGATGCATTGATCAAACACTTTTCTTTTAAGACATAATGGCATATTGCTCTTGAAAATTATGCTGTTTCTTCCAAAAGCTCTCCAGGCAAGTTTTGTACGCCTATTAATTTCTTCATCAATGTGACCCTCACTTGATATCTGCTGTCCAAGATAAACGTACGTGTCTGTTATCTCCAGCTTTTCTCCATCAATCGATAAATCTTCATTTCTTGTAAAAGCATTGAACATCACTTTTGTCTTCTGAAAGTTCATTTTTAATCCCACTTCTTTACTCTTGTCAGCAAGTTCCTGGATCATACTCTGCAGCTCTGATGGGCTAGTTGCAAAAATGACGTATTTCCATATAAGTGGTGGTATTTATCCAAATATTTAATTTCATGGTGCTCACTTTGAATATTGTCTTTAATTCTCATTTTTAATCATTTCTCATGTGAATACTCAAAAAGTTTAGTCACTTTTCTTACACAACTGTATGATGCATTAGTAGTCTTCCTTAGTCAAGAAACCAACACAACACTGCATTACTGAATACACTTATGATACAAATAATTTCTGAATTTGTAGTATTACTCAAAAAATTTGATTACACAACTTTAAAAATAATTCAGCAAATCTGATTTGCATAGAAATTTACATATTTACAACACTGATATTATAAATTTGAAACAAAGCTAAGAGACTTAGATGTTTCACCCTCAAAGGTTCTAAGGTGACTGAATTGACAGTGGAGTTGAGTTCTGTTACTTGAGGTGGATGATGCAACATCTGATTGTATTGCATCATATAACACTGAAAGTCCTTCAAATCGACATATCACACTGCCATGAATGATGACGTTAATATATGATTGCATCACTTTAATAAAACCCTTAAAACTGAGCAACAACATATTTCAGCAAAAAGACCAACATGAATGCAAATAAGAATTTGTTTGGAACATTTTTTGCAAACAAATGGGGAGGGGGTATTGCAGTTGCATAGTTACAATGACCATCCTAATTACTTTGCAAAACAATTATATACATTTTTAATGCATTAAAGAAAACATTTATTGAATGCATGTATTACTAACTATTTCATGTTAGATTAAATGCTAAAGTATGCCCATTTTGCATACCATGAAGGGCAAATTTGCACTATCCTTATTTCAGAAACCATTTTGAAACACAAAACAAAACAAAACTTTGAGGATATTTCGATATGCAATAGAAGATAGTCCTCAGAAAAAATAAGGTGTTTATCTGCTACCCTTTTTGATTTATTGTATCCCAAAAATGGAATTTTTTGGCAATGTTGCAGTTATAAAATATTTTCTGATTAAAAAAGGGGTAGCAGATAAACACCTTATTTTTTTCTGAGGACTATCTTCTATTCCATATCGAAATATCCTCAAAGTTTTGTTTTGTTTTGTGTGAAGTGCATGTTGCGTTGCAAACATAACACTAGTTGAAATATGCTTTAACATTCTTAGCAACATATGAGGATTGCCTGAAAAAACATTCAGTTTGTGTTTAAGTACACTTCTGGTATAAAAATGCTGAAAAGTAGCAAAATTGCCATCATGACCTTGAACTTTGACCCCCATTCAACCTGACAAATTATGCTATGGAAATAAGGTTATTACAAATGAATGTACAGGTTATTATCTCTATTTAGGCACCCAATAAGTGT
Organism: Macrothele yani; assembly: GCA_039090855.1. Taxonomy (NCBI): domain Eukaryota; kingdom Metazoa; phylum Arthropoda; class Arachnida; order Araneae; family Macrothelidae; genus Macrothele; species Macrothele yani. The sequence continues at coordinate 10,442,696 of CM077020.1, read as the reverse complement.
CATTATCTCCACAATTACTCAATTTGTGTTGAATAATGGTAACCCTTATTTTAGCTCATTTTGGGGGTTTTGAAAACCCATATCTCCAAAGAGGTTGGGAAAATAAATCCAAAACTTTGTTTTTCAGAGTACTTTTATGTTGTAACTTAACATAAAAAAATGAGGAAAAATCAAAACACTTACAACTTTTTTTTTTAAATCTGATTTCATGTCGAATGACCCAGTTCATATCATACACTGGCAGAAAGTGAAAAACAAACACCAAGAAGGAGACGTCTGATACCAACGAAATTTATACAGCATAATAACGGAATACAGAGGACAACATGATCAAAACATTATGGCAAAATACAGCTGTATTTGCTGGTAAACTGAAAAATAACATTTCCACGTAACAGTTAGTACGAGGTTGAACCGCCATGAACTGCGTCACACTGTAATTCTGACATGGAGTCTGTCGTACAGATGTAAGTTTGGGGTATCGAGTTCCAAGCATCCTCAACCTGGATGCGTAAATCCGGGATAGTAGTGGCTGGCTGTGGAGACCGAATAAGTCGTTGTCCCATAAAATCCCACACATGCTTAATGGGGGACAAATCCGGTGAACGTGCAGGCCATGGAACTTGTCTCACACCCTGAAGTGCATGTTGCGTTGCATGTGCCGTGTGTGGACATGCGTTATCTTGCTGGAAAACACCACGATGGACCGACCTTACAAATGGCATAACAACGGGCTGAATGATCTTGTTGATGTAGGAGGTGCTGTTTAACGTACCCGGTAGAAACACTAGTTGTGTACGGGAGTGATAGCTGATCGCTCACTACACCTGGAGACCAGGTGTAGGCCCTGTGTGTCGCTGGCGGATGCAAGAAGAGTGGAGACGCTTCCCTGTGCGTCTACGAACACGCATACAGCCATCGGAGGCTCCCAAGCGGAATCTGTTTTCATCGCTGAACACGACAGATCGCCATTGCGTTCTCCAGTGCAGATGTTGGCGACACCACTACAGCCGTTCCTGACGGTGGGCTGGAGTCAGAGGTACACATGCCAGAGGCACACGTGCATGTAGTCCTGCATCCAGTAGACGGTTGCGGTTTGTTCGCACAGTCACCTCAGGTTCATCGGCAGCTTGGATTTGCATCACAGTGGATGTTCTGCTTGACAACGCCGCTCTTCTTATGCGTTGATCAGTCCACTCATCAGTCCGTCTGTGACTCCTGGTTCCACGTCTTCTCGTGTGGGAATGTTCCTCGGACCATCTACGCCACATTCGTACCACTACCGATATTTCCCGTCCAATTCGCTCCGCAATACAACGATACAACCACCTGGCCTCGCGGAGTCCGACTAGACGACCTCGCTCAAAGTCTGATAACTGCTGAAATCGTACACGCCTGCCATGTCCAGGCATTGCAGCTTCTTCATGGTCTTCGCACGTGTCCGTACGCCGACGACTGATTACAATCACTTTGCCGTACTCCTTAAATACCACCGACGATAATTTGCATATTATGCCGTGCTGTGGCGTAAGCACTCACCGGTTGGTCCCAAAATTAACATCACACCTACGTACACTCTACCCCATTAACATATATGTAAATTTCATGATCATCTGCCAATTCCTTCTTGGTGTTCTTTTTTCACTTTCTGCCAGTGTATATGGTCATGCAGTCCAGTAGCAAAAACTATTTACAGTGAATAATTATTAGCTAAGAAGGCTTATTTTACAAGTTACAGATTTTCAAGTTCTAAGTTCTTTCTTTTAAATAAGTTGATGTGAATCTACTTTGCTTGTAAATTTTTCTCTAAAATAGCTGTTGAAGCCGACATTTCTTCTTATGTAAGTGCGTACATTCTTCCTGTTGTTGTGCAGGGATCTACTTTTCTCATGAGAGTATCAGCCGAAACATCTAGAATATCAAGTCAAGGTTTAATATAGTAAAATGGAGCTAAGGGTGAAGAAACTTTGTAATCATTTGATTCATGATTTTTTAGCAATACAAGCAAGCCACCAAGAAAGATCATAAACAACTGATGAATCCAGACTCAACTTCTTGAAACACAGTTGTGCTTTCTGAAGTTACAGGTGCCTCTATGGATTCTAGAGTACTGAAAGAATATGGTTTTGTCACCATTTGTGAGTCGACCAGTGGGATGACTGCATGAATGCTCTGTATACTGTTTGTGACTCAACAAAACGTGAAGACAGTCTTTTTTCATTTTCATAGTACTCTTCATCTGTGCAGTACATGGAGTCATTATCTAACAGGAAGCAACATTAACAAGTGTAAATAGAAAGCAGATATGGGATTATTCTGCATGTTGTGTCTTGAACATCAGTATTACTTCATATTTATAACCTGTTCCTTTCTGTTGGATGTTGTTCCTGCAAGTTATTTTTTTTTTTTTTGATTGAAGGTTTAACGACCACCGTGAGCAACTCAATGGGCTATAAGCAGTCGTCCGTCCCTAATTTAGGGACACTGGTTCCAGGGAAGGGAGAGAGCCAGTGCTGTAAGACAAACACAACATCCATGCCTTACCGGAATTCGAACCCCGGACCCCTTTTGGACGAATGATCAGAGGCCATCACCTAGACCCCTGCGCCACCGTTCCTGCAAGTTACTGCATGTCAGAACTTTCACTGCTCTTTATCAAAGTTCTACATGTAATCTTAAACTCAAAAATCTGTTTCAAAAATCCATTATTTCTCCATCTTCAGACTTTATATACCTTTAGCCAACCTGTGTAAGACATGATTTTTTTTTTGAAAAATTCAAAAGGGGTGTTTGAGATTTTCAAAATTTGTCAAACAAAATTATGCTCCAAAGTGGGTTGTGTTGCATATCAAATTAAAACACATAAAAAGAGCTTTAAAAAGAGCTACAGATGAGCCCTCTAGCATCACTACCTGCAGACTTATTTTTTTGTGAATGGCGTTCTTGCACAATTTGGCATTTTTTGAAAATCAGAAATACCAAAAAAAAAAAAAAAAAAACCGCTGACCCCAAAAAATCTGAAAATTTAGAATTTTTATATACGCCATAGGTACAAACTATAAACCAAAAATCATTGAAATCTGAGACAGCAAGGTCCAAAAATATATTTTTGTTCATGGATTTTACACGGAATGACCCAGAAGATTTAGAGAAGAAAGATTTAGACAAGAGATAAAAATTGAATAAAATCAGCACAAAAGCAAAATAACCGCGTGTAGTTTCGAAAAAAAAAAATCTGGTTTAACCATACTCAACAGTTAATTTTTTGAAATTTTCCCCATTCTTAGCCTTACGTTTAAAAACCTATCACTAAAACTTTCGCTATAAAAATTTCAACCCATCGAAAAATCTGATTTCATTCACTACTCCCCTCCCCTTTCATTTTCTTCATCACTCCATTTGAATTTCCCGGATAAAGCCATAAATGCATTGCAGTACCATCCATATATTAGCTAAATTCTTTATCTTTTGCATGCAAACATTACAATGCCTCCAGAACGTATGATTTCCTTAAGTTACAGGCATTATTTCATTTTGCCATAATTCTAGAACCAAAAGAAAAAAAAAATTATATAAATATTAGGCTTCAAATTTGTACCTGTTGAACGGGATTTGCCCATCCTTCCATATTTACTGGGTACAATAAAAACGAGAACAGCAACAAAATACAAATAGAACTTTCTGTATCACGACTTAGCTGCCAAAGCCACCTCTGCTTGTCTGACCGGTCTGACCAATGGGCTCGAGTCTCGACTCTGGACAACTGGGTGAGGGAATAGCGCATCACATGATCTTGAGTTGTGAGGGAATTCCCTTCTTGTTCGCTTTACATCAAATCTTTACATTCGACACGAGTCTCCTGGTGGAACAAATTTCACAGCCAAAACTCAGGCCTACAGGAAAAACTGGGGGTTACCCCCGCAAAAAATATCTTCGAGGCCCTTTTTGCAAAAAATCTATTAGCTTTCAGTTACTAAATTTTTAAATTCCTTATTATTACTACAGTGATGTAGTTCTAAACGAAAAAGCGCCTTAGCGGTGAACGAATTAGGAAAAAAAAAATAAAAAAACCCTATCGGGAAGAATACCCTCAAGATTACAAGATTATTATTTTTGTTATTTACTATTTTCTTTATGAAATTTTCATTGCTAATTACTTTTTACCAGTTTACGTTAAAATTGCTTAATTCAGGAAATTTCAAATAAAAGAATCTTACACGATTGGTATAGGCTAAGAATATCAAGTTTTTACTTAAATACCTCTAGACATTAAGGAGCCGCCCCGGTGGCGCAGTGGTCTAAGGCGCTGGCCTCTGATCATTCGTCCGTAAGGGGTCCGGGTTCGAATCCCAGTGAGGCATGGATGTTGTGTTTGTCTTACGGCACTGGCTCTCTCCCTTCCCTGGAACCAGTGACCCTAAATTATGGACGGGCGACTGCTTATAGCCCACTGAGTTGCTCACGGTGGTCGTTAAACCTCCAATCAAAAAAAAAAAAAAAAAAAGACATTAAGGAACGAGGCGACTTTAGATCTTTTGGGGCCCTACGCACTAAATGTTTCAGCACCCCCTTCTTCCCTTTCTTACCGCCTCGGTAATTTTCATCCATCCGCCCCGGTGGCGCAGTGGTCTTTTTTTTTTTTTGATTGGAGGTTTAACGACCACCGTGAGCAACTCAATGGGCTATAGGCAGTCGCACGTCCCTAATTTAGGGTCACTGGTTCCAGGGAAGGGCTAGAGCCAGTGCCGTAAGACAAACACAACATCCATGCCTCACCGGGATTCGAACCCGGACCCCATTCGGACGAAAGATCAGAGGCCATCGCTTAGACCACTGCGCCACCGGGGCGGCTTTTCTGTTTTACAGCGCCTTTGGGAGCCTTTGGGAGTGGCGCGCAGTGGTCTAAGCGATGGCCTCTGATCTTTCGTCCGAATGGGGTCCGCGTTCGAATCCCGGTGAGGCATGGATGTTGTGTTTGTCTTACGGCACTGGCTCTAGCCCTTCCCTGGAACCAGTGACCCTAAATTAGGGACGGGCGACTGCTTATAGCCCATTGAGTTGCTCACGGTGGTCGTTAAACCTCCAATAAAAAAAAAGAATTCATCCGCCAGATTAAGAAGAACAAGTAAAGTCTAGTGTAATCACCAGAGGCTTAACCAGTGACGTGCATTTCACCCAAGCAGTGCTTGGGTGCAAAGGAAATGATGGTTAAATAAAAAATCGCCGCCCCGGTGGCGCAGTGGTCTAAGGCGCTGGCCTCTGATCATTCGTCCGTAAGGGGTCCGGGTTCGAATCCCGGTGAGGCATGGATGTTGTGTTTGTCTTACGGCACTGGCTCTCTCCCTTCCCTGGAACCAGTGACTCTAAATTAGGGACGGGCGACTGCTTATAGCCCATTGAGTTGCTCACGGTGGGTTAGTTGTGTTTATCTGTGCTCCTCAAGTTTTCGTTGGTGTGTTATTTTTCTTCGTTGTCAGTGTTCTATTTCGTGTGTGTGTTGTGTGTGAAGGTTCCGTGTTTCTTTTTATATGCCTGCCGAGCTGGTAAGTGCTTATTTTGATTAGTTTACCTTATTTTTCTGCCTTGGCCAAGCTGGCTAAGGGCTAAGCTTTTCCTCGCCATTGCAAATGGCGGCTTCCGGGGAGAATGACGTCCTAACCCTTGCTACCGGAAATGATGATCTCCCGATAACAGCTTCTCTAAATACTACTACCAATGACGAGTCAATCTCGATAAACCACTCCTCCTTGCAGCCTTCTGTTGCTGCCTTACCATCGGATGTCGCCTCTTCTTCCAAGTCTCCCAGCGGCGATACGATGTCTTCTCTGAAAGCTAATGATGACGCCATCGATGTTTCGCACTTCATGCCGGAATCATCTCCAAAGCAACGTACAACTACCCTCTCATATGCTGACGTAGCCGCATCTAAGTCGGGACCTTCCCAGTCTTCTATTTCTCCTGGACAATATGAGATGACGCATAATGCCGAAGTCATTGAGGTTGTCCTTAAAGAAGATACCCCTTCTGGGCTGAAATTCCTTCAAACTATGGAGAATGGTGTTATATTGCCGAGCCTGAGAAATACAAAACTCACTGCATATACTGCTGCTCTTCGAGAGATTGTTCCTGCATTAGCCATAACTCATGTGGGCAGGAAGCCTTACAAAGTAGTTGTTTACTTCTCTACTCCTGCCCATTCCCTACATGTACTGACCAAGGGCATCTCAATTGGTGATCGTCACATCCATGCCGAACCTGTTTCACAGAGTTCCGTTGTTGTAAATTTCTCACCAGTTCCACCTGAGGTTTCTTTTTTTTTTTTTTTTTTTGATTGGAGGTTTAACGACCACCGTGAGCAACTCAATGGGCTATAAGCAGTCGCCCGTCCCTAATTTAGGGTCACTGGTTCCAGGGAAGGGAGAGAGCCAGTGCCGTAAGACAAACACAACATCCACGCCTGACCGGGATTCGAACCCGGACCCCTTACGGACGAATGATCAGAGGCCAACGCCTTAGACCACTGCGCCACCGGAGCGGCCCACCTGAGGTTTCAGATGATCTCTTGATTGCCGCTCTTCTTCCTTATGGTCGGATCATTGGAGGTGTAACTACCTAATCTTCGTTTCCAGAGGTGCCAGAAGATAGATACCTACTCGGGTTTCGCCGCAATGTTCGTGTGGTCTTCCCTTCAGAGGAGCACATGCTGCGTATTCCACCCACTTTACGTGTACGCTGTTGCACGCACATTAGAGAGATATTCATCACAGTAGGCTCCGTCTGTCCGAATTGTAAAGGTACGGGACATCCGCGCGCTCTATGCCCTCATAATGCGAACACTCTTTCCAAGTCAACAGCACGACCTTCTTCCTCTTTGTCACGCCAATCGGCATCCTCTTCTGGTGCTAAAGACCAGCAACAGCAGACTTCCTCAAAAAGTAGTGATACAGTAGTTGGTCAACCGACGTCTACAAAAAGTAGTGAGACAGACGTTGGTCAACCGACGTCTACAAAAAGTAGTGAGACAGACGTTGGTCAACCGACGTCTACCAGAAGTAGTGAGACAGCCGTTGGTCAACCGACGTCTACCAGAAGTAGTGAGACAGCCGTTGGTCAACCGACGTCTACCAGAAGTAGTGAGGCAGCCGTTGGTCAACCGACGTCTACCAGAAGTAGTGAGGCAGCCGTTGGTCAGCCAACGTCTACCAGAAGTAGTGAGACAGCCGTTGGTCAACCGACGTCTATGGGTAAACCCTCGACCTCGGGTGATTCATTGGCGCCCACTTCATCTCTTCAGTCAAAAGAGGCATCAATTGTTAATCCAAAGTCTCCTATAGAGATGGTTGATGACGATTCTCGTCATACTGCTACACTGACCGTTGAGGTTGTTTCTTCAGTTCCTTTTAAATTGCCGGAAGTTCCAATTCCGGTTACAGCACAAAGTCGTGGACGGGCGAAGCGACGTAGAACTTCACGCGCTCAGAATAAGAAGTTTAGAATTACAACTATATATACCCTTAAGGCAGGACGTGATTGTTCTAGTAGTCAGATGCTCACGTCTGAAGGCTCTATGGAATCTGATACAGAGGATGGAACAATTATTCCGATCTCCTGTGAAAACTTTTTACATATTCTAGAGGCATCCTCTCTTCCACAGACACCTGTGTCTGGGGAGAAGGTGTATGCGTTCCTAATAAGTCCCCGTAGAGACAAGCTGTCTCGCAATTTTTTGGAAGGTAACTCCCACTGTCTGTCTGACACCATGAATCAAATGTTGGCGATACACTCTCATTTACGTACCGTTCCGGGCAGAGATCTGGGTGGTCCCTACTGGGCAAAGAAGTTCCGTAGCCGTCTCGCCAAGTTACAGAACGCAGCCGACAACATCCTCCAACCATCGTCAGACTATTCTGTTCAAGACAGTCTCACTGAATAGTAGGGGTATGTGTACCCCTTTGGTGAATGCCCTAGCGTATGAAGACGTCCACCACCTAAATGCAGATCTCCTACTTTTGCAAGAGACAAATTGTCTATCCACTTCACCCTTCCATCGCTGGAGGAGATGGGACTATCAGTTTTATCACGCGTTTAGCCTCTCTCTTCGTGGAGGTTTAGCGATTGGTGTACATAATAGATTTCGTCAAGCACTCTCCTCTGTTAAAGTTCATAACCTGTGCCGAGATTTATTGCAGCGACTCACTTTCGTCCTAGATGGACAACGATATTTAGTTTTCAACATATATATTCCATGTTCATCTACACATCTAATGTTATTTTCGTCGCTCCGCACTGCACTTCAGTCAGCATTACCATCAGATCATGTGCTAATTGGAGGATACTTTAACTGTACACTTCAACCAGAGCTCGATCGCGCTCCTTCGAGGACTGAACATCGTTCACGTCTTGTGGAGCAATTGCGATCATTAGTGTCTGATTTTGATTTACATGACATGTTCCGATGATTGCATCCGACATCCATTTCACATACCTGGAGAGCTGCATCTGCATCCTCCTCTCTTTCTGCCAGGCTGGATCGATTTTACGCTTCTGCTCCGTTATTGCCCATTACAACGGATTGTATGCACTCTCCTACAGCCTCATCGGATCATTGTGCCATCACTATCTCCTGTAGCTCCTCATCTCGTCTGCACGTTAGGCTTCGGTCATGGACACTAGACACTTCTCTCCTAGCTGATGAGAATATATGCACTGAAATCAGAGATCTTCTTGAACATATGCGAGAGGGCCTGTCCACTGCACCTTGTGCCATCAATTACTGGCTCGAGGTAAAATCTTACCTACTTTATCTTCTCAGACGTCATTCCTTCTCCGAATGCACAAAGCGCTCCATGGAAGAGCAAAATCTCCGAAACATCCTGTTACAGCTTGGTGCGAGTCATCCCATGTATACAGCTTACCAAGCGGATCTTAGAGCACTTCTTGAGCCTCGTGCCCGTCAGGTAATTCTTCGTCTCCGTTTACAACATCTATCACCAGAGGACTGCTCCTTTGAGTTTCTATCCGCGTTAGAAGAAAAACGCCGTTCGTCGCATCAGCTTCGACTACTTCGGCGGCCTGATGGTGAAATCACCTCTGATCCGGATGCTGTTTGCTCTCAGGTTCGTCGATATTTTACTATCAAGTACAGTGAAACTCCTCAGCCTTCTATTTCTGCTTCTTTACTTTCTGCTCTTCCCCAAGTTCCTTCCAATCTCTCTGATTCCTTTTTACAACCTATTTCGCAGACTGAACTTCGGACCATTCTTGCCTCTCTAAATTCCCGTGCTGTCCCAGGTCCAGATGGCCTTCCGCTCCTTTTCTACCGTACTTTTCTCCCTTCGTTGCTTCCGTTTCGACTCGCCTCTTTCAATGCTGCTCTTTCTTCCTCTTCTCTTCCGAGGGGTTTCACAGAGGCTCATATGGTGTTATTTCCCAAGAAAGGCGATCTGCTTGACTTGGGAAACTGGCGCCCTATCTCGCTACTAAACATTGACTATAAACTCTTCACTAAACTCCTTTCCAGTCGACTCAACCCAGTTCTTCCATTTCTTCTTTCTCCCGACCAGACCTACACGGTCCCTGGTCGGTCCATCACTTCTAATCTTAATCTCCTTCGAGATCTCCTACATCTGGCTCGTACTAACTCTGAACCACTTGCCCCTTTAATCTTGACCAACGAGCTGCTTTCGACAATATCTCACATTCGTATCTTTCTGCTGTTCTTATTGCTTTTGGCTTTCCTTTTGCTTTTGTTAATTCTATTCTTGCCCTTTATCAGGACGCTGCTTTCCATGTCAAGACGACCGCTTTCTTGACTGCACCTATTCCTTTTCGGCGAGGCATTCGGCAGGGTTGCCCGCTTTCTGGGCAGCTCTTTGCCATTGCTTTTAAACAGTTTCTTCGGTCTGTCCATCGAGCCTTTATAGATGCACTGCCACCGCCTACTGCAAGTACTAGGCACTTTTCTGTGACATACTCTGCATATGCCGATGACGCGACCTTTTGTGTAAGGACAGACACTCAATTCGACATCATGCTCCAGATTTACGATCAATATTCTTCATGTTCAGCGGCATCACTTAATACATCCAAGAGTGCAGGCCTATGGAGCGGAGCGTGGGCCTCTAGGACTGACACCCCGTGGGGCGCGCCTCATGGAATGCTTCATCCCCAAAATTCCTTGGGGTCCGTCTCGGAGTCCGTCTTTCTGCTCAAAATGAAACATGGAATGCTCTCAGAACACGCCTTACTTGAACAGCTGCATTCTGGCGAGGTTCCCAGTTTTGTACTTCTTACTTCTCAAGAGCTAGAATAGCTCAGACTTATATTCTTTCACCATGCCTATATGCATGGTCAGCAAGAACAATATGCCCATTTATCACCTTCATGAAATCACTCGAATCATCTCAACGATAATATGGAACAGGTACCATTGGATCCAGGTCTCCACTCTCTGTCGTCGAGTCACTGATGGAGGTATTTCACTGCTGGAAGTTCGCACATACTATAAAGCACATAAAGTGGTTTCTTTCCTGCGGCTACTAAGTGCACCAGAGTCGCCAGTTACGCTCGTTAGAGATGTCATGATATCGCCTAGGAATCCCCGAATCACTTTCATCATGTATCTCCTAATGGATCAATCTCCTTTTTCCATTCTCAACTTTCCCCTTTCTACAAAGAGGTCCTTTCCTTTCTCCGTTCTCTACCCCTCTTCCGTGCTCCACCGGCTTTCACCACTGAACTATTAGCTGAGCCCCTGTTCTTTTCTTCCATCCTTCATCCCCCTAATGCTCCCTACTTTACTGACCTTTCCTGGCTCCCCGCCGGAATAGTATCTGTTCAGGATCTAATTTCTCCAGATCTTTCTTATAAACCCTTCTCTGATCTGTCCCCCCACCTCTCCCCTACCTCTTCCTCTCTTTCGCTGTATGATTCCTTCCGTTCTTCATTCATTACCCTCTTCCCTAACCTTGCCTCTCAAGCTGGGTTAACTCTTGTTCCCTCTGCCTCTCTTCCTCTTCCGTTTTTCCTCTTCGTTCGGGGCTCATCACTTCCTCTCTTCAGCTTTTCTATCTCGTCTCTTTACCGTTGTCTCACTGATCCACTGTATGCTACACCATTGATGATTCCAGATGTTCCGAATGTCGCTCTTTCACAAGTGTGGTCCATGTCTAATTCGCCACTATCTGTTCCAGCAGAAAGAAACATCCAATGGTTGTTTCTTCATCGGCAGTTACCAGTTCCTACCAAATTATTCAGGATGACGCTTGTTGATTTGCCTAACTGCATGTTTTGCTCTACCATTGCGGATGTAGATCATGTGTATCAACATTGCACAGTGCTTCTTCCCTTGCTACATCTGACCTTCACTACTGCACAGTGCCTTAGTACTAATGATCTCTCCTTCTCAGCCTATAGCACGCTACTCAGTTCAAGTACTCCGCCTATTCCTATATCAGAGTCATGTGCTTATGTTCACATTAGCAAACCATGTGATATTTTGCTACTATCAACAGCTTCGTTCTACCCCTATACAGCCTACTATCTTTCAGGCGGGAGCTGCGATGTGCAGTCAGTTCCGGAACAGACTGATTTCACGCTTGAGGCTTGCTTTCACTGTTGCTAAGGCTGCGAATCGAATCCCACACTTTATGTCAGTGTGGTCACCTTTTCGTCAATGGTTTTCTGGTCCATCAGAAGACCTTAGACCATTGTTCTGACTTCTGTGAAATTGTTTGGACTAACTGAAGTATAGTTCTGTGATTATCGTTTTCTTAGGTGCCCTCTTCATCATTGCTTACTAATGTTACTGCACGTCTGCATGTTTCTCACCAACAAGGTCCTGTAGGTGAGTTTCTTGTTACACCACAGGCACTTAGAATAAGTTTAAAGTTTTTTTATTGTTCGGCACTTTCCTTATGTCTGCCGGGCTTTATAATATATGGTTTATGCTCACGGTGCTGAGCAACTGTTTGATAGTGTTTCAATTTTATTATTGATTTTGCACAGTGTGGTTTTTGATCATGCTGCATGTACATAATGGGATATGATCAGTCGATTACACAATGTTCTGCGAGGTTTAGCACTTTTATTGTACAAAGAGTAATTGTTCATCATTCAGATATTTGTACTGTACCTGAAGTATAGTTGCTATGCCAAAAGCTCAGTTTTGTATATAATACTGTACTTTCCTAATTGCACTGTAAAATTTCTGTTCGGCACATTTCGCATGTTGGGTCAAGATTACATGTCTTAAGTTTTATGCTCATGGTGCGGAGCAAACGTTTTGATAGTATTTCAATTATATGTTAATGTTACACAGTGTGGTTTTTCTCATGTCACATGTGCCTAACAGGAAATAATCAGTCTATTACATAATGTTCTGCGCTGTATTGCACATTTGCTGTACAAAGAGTCAGTTTCATATTTTCATTATTTGTATTGTACCCGAAGTATAAATTTTCTGTACCACGCAAGTTCTGTTTGTACTAATATACTTTACTCTTTGCACTGTGAAATTTACAGTTGTACCATGGAATTGTAATTCCTTATTAGTGTCTTCCCTATGCCGTTGCACCTTGTGTACATATGTTGTTGTTCATTACAAGTTAATCTATAGCACTGTGATTGAGGCACTTGTTTAAGCCTAAGTAATAGTTCTTTTTGTAATTTGACAGCGTTTCACAATAGAGATATTGCATTCAATTTGTATAGAGTTCACACCATCATTGTAAATAGATCATTTATTCGCTTATCTTTCAGATACTGAAATGTATAAGCCTTCTGCTCTTTTCTTCTTTTTCAAGATTGCTCAAAATATACATGTTTGTTTTTGCACTGTAAAATTTATAGTTATACCTTGTACTGGTGTTCACCTATTAGAGATGGCACTCTGCTGATGCACATTGCGAACATATGTTGTACATAGAGTAAGTCAACCTTCAGTCCAGTATTGTCAGTGTTATGAATTTGCTTACATTGTACATAGTGCATCCACATAGTGTAAATATCTCATCGTCATTGTAAATAGGTCATCTACTTGTTTATCTTTTGGTACCTGTTAAGCACAGGCCATCTGTATCTTCCTGTCCATGTTTGCTCCAAATAAAAATTGTTGAAGCTCACCGGTGGTCGTTAAACCTCCAATCAAAAAAAAAAATCTCAAATTCTTTAAATTTCTGTTTTCGACACAGATAATAATCACCACAAAGTTATAAATTCGTTCTTATACCTCTGAAATTTTCATAGCCGCCCCCGGTGGCGCAGTGGTCTAAGGCATGGGCCTCTGATCATTCGTCCGAAAGGGGTCCGGGTTCGAATCCCGGTGAGGCATGGATGTTGTGTTTGTCTTGCGGCACTGGCTCTCTCCCTTCCCTGGAACCAGTGACCCTAAATTAGGGACGGGCGACTGCTTATAGCCCATTGAGCTGCTCACGGTGGTCGTTAAACCTCCAATCAAAAAAAAAAAAAAAAAAAAAAAGAAAACTATGTTCCCTGCTGGTGATGGCCATTACCAACAGCATAATGCGCCATGCCACACTACCAGAATCGTGAAGAAGTGGTTCAAGGAACATGCTGGTGACTTTATGTTAATGACCTGGTCTCTTTTTTTGTTTTTTTTTGTTTGGAGGTTTAACGACCACCGTGAGCAACTCAATGGGCTATAAGCAGTCGCCCGTCCCTAATTTAGGGTCACTGGTTCCAGGGAAGGGAGAGAGCCAGTGCCGTAAGACAAACACAACATCCATGCCTGACCGGGATTCGAACCCGGACCCATTACGGACGAATGATCATAGGCCAACGCCTTAGACCACTGCGCCACCGGGGCGGCCCTGGTCTCTTTCCTCCTCACCTCACCCTACGAAATGTACGCACGGGAACCATGGGCGGCGGAACCTAATATTTAGAGAAAGAGAAATAAAACAACGTAGGGTAGAGAGTATGTACTTGTACACATCATCAACCACTGTCAGTCCTCTGCTGGATGAAGGTCTCCACAAATGCCTTCCACAACTTTCTGACTTGAACCTTGTCTCTTCCATGTCACTTCAGCAGGATTTTGTATTTCATCCACCCATCTTTCACGGGGTCTTGTTCTGCGTATTTTCCTGCCCCTTGGTATTATATCTAATATTTCAGTTGCTCAAGCACGGCCAGTATTTCTAGCAATATGCCCAGCCAATTGTTACTTGAGCGTCTTCACTTTGATCATGACGTTATCAACATTTTTCCTTTCTCTAATCCATGTGCTCCTCTTCCTATCTTTCTTGATTACACCAAGCATGCACCTTTCCACGTTCTGCTGAGTTGTCTTCATCCTATGTATGTCTTTTTCAGTTAAGGTCAACGTCTCTGCTCCATATGTAAGAACTGGAAGGATGCATTGATTAAACATTTTTCTTTTAAGGCATAATATTGTAGGAAACTGCTCTTGAAAAATGTACTGTTTCTTCCAAATGCTCTCCAACTAAGCTTAGTACACCTATTTACCTGGGCGAGTCAAAAGTTCGTACTATTTTGAGCTCCACATAATGTTGGGCCTCCGTTCCTGTACAAAATGTGCTCCACCGTCGACTGCGTACAACGATGACGTGAAACGGTCTCTGATCATTCGTCCGTACGGGGCCCGGGTTCGAATCCCGGTGAGGCATGGATGTTGTGTTTGTCTTACGGCACTGGCTCTCTCCCTTCCCTGGAACCAGTGACCCTAAATTAGGGACGGGCGACTGCTTATACCCCATTGAGTTGCTCACGGTGGTCGTTAAACCTAAAATCAAAAAAAAAAAAAAAATCTCAAATTCTTTAAATTTCTCTTTTCGACACAGATAATAATCACCACAAAGTTATAAATTCGTTCTTATACCTCTGAAATTTTCATAGCCGCCCCCGGTGGCGCAGTGGTCTAAGGCATGGGCCTCTGATCATTCGTCCGAAAGGGGTCCGGGTTCGAATCCCGGTGAGGCATGGATGTTGTGTTTGTCTTACGGCACTGGCTCTCTCCCTTCCCTGGAACCAGTGATCCTGAATTAGGGACGGGCGACTGCTTATAGCCCATTGAGTTGCTCACGGTGGTCGTTAAACCTCCAATCAAAAAAAAAAAAAAAATCTCAAATTCTTTAAATTTCTGTTTTCGACACAGATAATAATCACCACAAAGTTATAAATTCGTTCTTATACCTCTGAAATTTTCATAGCCGCCCCCGGTGGCGCAGTGGTCTAAGGCATGGGCCTCTGATCATTCGTCCGAAAGGGGTCCGGGTTCGAATCCCGGTGAGGCATGGATGTTGTGTTTGTCTTGCGGCACTGGCTCTCTCCCTTCCCTGGAACCAGTGACCCTAAATTAGGGACGGGCGACTGCTTATAGCCCATTGAGCTGCTCACGGTGGTCGTTAAACCTCCAATCAAAAAAAAAAAAAAAAAGAAAACTATGTTCCCTGCTGGTGATGGCCATTACCAACAGCATAATGCGCCATGCCACACTACCAGAATCGTGAAGAAGTGGTTCAAGGAACATGCTGGTGACTTTATGTTAATGACCTGGTCTCTTTTTTTGTTTTTTTGTTTGGAGGTTTAACGACCACCGTGAGCAACTCAATGGGCTATAAGCAGTCGCCCGTCCCTAATTTAGGGTCACTGGTTCCAGGGAAGGGAGAGAGCCAGTGCCGTAAGACAAACACAACATCCATGCCTGACCGGGATTCGAAC
The DNA here is from genome assembly GCA_039090855.1 of Macrothele yani. Lineage (NCBI taxonomy): Eukaryota > Metazoa > Arthropoda > Arachnida > Araneae > Macrothelidae > Macrothele > Macrothele yani. The sequence continues at coordinate 10,426,994 of CM077020.1, read as the reverse complement.
CCGGACCCATTACGGACGAATGATCATAGGCCAACGCCTTAGACCACTGCGCCACCGGGGCGGCCCTGGTCTCTTTCCTCCTCACCTCACCCTACGAAATGTACGCACGGGAACCATGGGCGGCGGAACCTAATATTTAGAGAAAGAGAAATAAAACAACGTAGGGTAGAGAGTATGTACTTGTACACATCATCAACCACTGTCAGTCCTCTGCTGGATGAAGGTCTCCACAAATGCCTTCCACAACTTTCTGACTTGAACCTTGTCTCTTCCATGTCACTTCAGCAGGATTTTGTATTTCATCCACCCATCTTTCACGGGGTCTTGTTCTGCGTATTTTCCTGCCCCTTGGTATTATATCTAATATTTCAGTTGCTCAAGCACGGCCAGTATTTCTAGCAATATGCCCAGCCAATTGTTACTTGAGCGTCTTCACTTTGATCATGACGTTATCAACATTTTTCCTTTCTCTAATCCATGTGCTCCTCTTCCTATCTTTCTTGATTACACCAAGCATGCACCTTTCCACGTTCTGCTGAGTTGTCTTCATCCTATGTATGTCTTTTTCAGTTAAGGTCAACGTCTCTGCTCCATATGTAAGAACTGGAAGGACGCATTGATTAAACATTTTTCTTTTAAGGCATAATATTGTAGGAAACTGCTCTTGAAAAATGTACTGTTTCTTCCAAATGCTCTCCAACTAAGCTTAGTACACCTATTTACCTGGGCGAGTCAAAAGTTCGTACTATTTTGAGCTCCACATAATGTTGGGCCTCCGTTCCTGTACAAAATGTGCTCCACCGTCGACTGCGTACAACGATGACGTGAAACGGTCTCTGATCATTCGTCCGTACGGGGCCCGGGTTCGAATCCCGGTGAGGCATGGATGTTGTGTTTGTCTTACGGCACTGGCTCTCTCCCTTCCCTGGAACCAGTGACCCTAAATTAGGGACGGGCGACTGCTTATACCCCATTGAGTTGCTCACGGTGGTCGTTAAACCTAAAATCAAAAAAAAAAAAAATCTCAAATTCTTTAAATTTCTCTTTTCGACACAGATAATAATCACCACAAAGTTATAAATTCGTTCTTATACCTCTGAAATTTTCATAGCCGCCCCCGGTGGCGCAGTGGTCTAAGGCATGGGCCTCTGATCATTCGTCCGAAAGGGGTCCGGGTTCGAATCCCGGTGAGGCATGGATGTTGTGTTTGTCTTACGGCACTGGCTCTCTCCCTTCCCTGGAACCAGTGATCCTGAATTAGGGACGGGCGACTGCTTATAGCCCATTGAGTTGCTCACGGTGGTCGTTAAACCTCCAATCAAAAAAAAAAAAAAAATCTCAAATTCTTTAAATTTCTGTTTTCGACACAGATAATAATCACCACAAAGTTATAAATTCGTTCTTATACCTCTGAAATTTTCATAGCCGCCCCCGGTGGCGCAGTGGTCTAAGGCATGGGCCTCTGATCATTCGTCCGAAAGGGGTCCGGGTTCGAATCCCGGTGAGGCATGGATGTTGTGTTTGTCTTGCGGCACTGGCTCTCTCCCTTCCCTGGAACCAGTGACCCTAAATTAGGAACGGGCGACTGCTTATACCCCATTGAGTTGCTCACGGTGGTCGTTAAACCTCCAATCAAAAAAAAAAAAAAAAATCTCAAATTCTTTAAATTTCTGTTTTCGACACAGATAATAATCACCACAAAGTTATAAATTCGTTCTTATACCTCTGAAATTTTCATAGCCGCCCCCGGTGGCGCAGTGGTCTAAGGCATGGGCCTCTGATCATTCGTCCGAAAGGGGTCCGGGTTCGAATCCCGGTGAGGCATGGATGTTGTGTTTGTCTTGCGGCACTGGCTCTCTCCCTTCCCTGGAACCAGTGACCCTAAATTAGGGACGGGCGACTGCTTATACCCCATTGAGTTGCTCACGGTGGTCGTTAAACCTCCAATCAAAAAAAAAAAAAAATCTCAAATTCTTTAAATTTCTGTTTTCGACACAGATAATAATCACCACAAAGTTATAAATTCGTTCTTATACCTCTGAAATTTTCATAGCCGCCCCCGGTGGCGCAGTGGTCTAAGGCATGGGCCTCTGATCATTCGTCCGAAAGGGGTCCGGGTTCGAATCCCGGTGAGGCATGAATGTTGTGTTTGTCTTGCGGCACTGGCTCTCTCCCTTCCCTGGAACCAGTGACCCTAAATTAGGGACGGGCGACTGCTTATACCCCATTGAGTTGCTCACGGTGGTCGTTAAACCTCCAATCAAAAAAAAAAAAAAAAATCTCAAATTCTTTAAATTTCTGTTTTCGACACAGATAATAATCACCACAAAGTTATAAATTCGTTCTTATACCTCTGAAATTTTCATAGCCGCCCCCGGTGGCGCAGTGGTCTAAGGCATGGGCCTCTGATCATTCGTCCGAAAGGGGTCCGGGTTCGAATCCCGGTGAGGCATGGATGTTGTGTTTGTCTTGCGGCACTGGCTCTCTCCCTTCCCTGGAACCAGTGACCCTAAATTAGGGACGGGCGACTGCTTATACCCCATTGAGTTGCTCACGGTGGTCGTTAAACCTCCAATCAAAAAAAAAAATCTCAAATTCTTTAAATTTCTGTTTTCGACACAGATAATAATCACCACAAAGTTATAAATTCGTTCTTATACCTCTGAAATTTTCATAGCCGCCCCCGGTGGCGCAGTGGTCTAAGGCATGGGCCTCTGATCATTCGTCCGAAAGGGGTCCGGGTTCGAATCCCGGTGAGGCATGGATGTTGTGTTTGTCTTGCGGCACTGGCTCTCTCCCTTCCCTGGAACCAGTGACCCTAAATTAGGGACGGGCGACTGCTTATACCCCATTGAGTTGCTCACGGTGGTCGTTAAACCTCAAATAAAAAAAACACAAAAGGCTAATGTCGTGCATTTGGTACGGAGTCACATTGCGTTACCAGGTGAGCAGAGGATGAAGGTAGATAAACACAGTGTTTGAGTGCACCTACGCCATTACTGGAAAAAATGGGTTGAACGCAGCAGCAGCGGGACAAATTTCTGCATTTGAAGGCGAAAAAACAGTGGACAGCAGCACTGCGCGAAAATGATTCCGGTGTTTCAATGCTGCCGACATCAGTCTCGAACACAAGTCCGGAACAGGAAGTCCATCGATCACCGACACCACGGCGGAAGCTGTGAGAGTTAACCCCGGTACCAATACATGACAAATAGCTACTGAGGTGGTGTCTTCCCAATCCATTTCTATTCGTTATCTGCACAAGCTTGTTTTCTCCTCTCGGTGTCATCGAATGATTCCCATGCATTGACACCCCAGAAGGCGAAAAAGGGTGTTGCTCTCTGTCGAAGATCGTTGCCAAATCCACAGGACGATAGGTTTAGGCGTCCTATCGCCACAGGCGATGAAGAGTGCCTAATCGGGTATCGCTCATTTCACCTAAAGATCACTTCACCGAAAAGTTCATTTCGCCGAAAGGTCATTTCACCGAAAGGTTCACTTCACCGAAGGGCCATTTCATCGAAAAGTTCATTTCACCGAAAAGTTCATTTCACCGAAAAGTTCATTTCGCCGAAAGGTCATTTCACCGAAAGGTTCACTTCACCGAAGGGCCATTTCATCGAAAAGTTCATTTCACCGAAAAGTTCATTTCACCGAAAAGTTCATTTCGCCGAAAGGTCATTTCACCGAAAGGTTCACTTCACCGAAGGGCCATTTCATCGAAAAGTTCATTTCATCGAAAAGTTCATTTCACCGAAAAGTTCATTTCACCGAAAAGTTCATTTCGCCGAAAGGTCATTTCACCGAAAGGTTCACTTCACCGAAGGGCCATTTCATCGAAAAGTTCCTTTCACCGAAAAGTTCATTTCACCGAAAAGTTCATTTCACCGAAAAGTTCACTTCACCGAAACGGTCATTTCATCGAAAAGTTCATTTCACCGAATGTGAAATGAAATCGAAAAGTTCATTTCACAGTTGGTAGAGCGTACAAGTCGCTCTACCAACTGAGCTACGCAGACATTTGTTCTGATTCCTATCTGCCTTTATGTCGTGTGCGTCCTGCTGGCAGGTACGTCACATGCTGTAGTGGTTAGGGTAACTGGGGGAGCGCCTAGGGTTCTTTCCGTCCTGCTCCTGGCCTCCTGTTTTGCAAAACAAGGGGTTGGTCAAGAAGCGAGTGACAATCGTACTTTAGCCGCCCCGGTGGCGCAGTGGTCTAAGGCGTTGGCCTCTGATCATTCGTCCGTAAGGGGTCCGGGTTCGAATCCCGGTCAGGCATGGATGTTGTGTTTGTCTTACGGCACTGGCTCTCTCCCTTCCCTGGAACCAGTGACCCTAAATTAGGGACGGGCGACTGCTTATAGCCCATTGAGTTGCTCACGGTGGTCGTTAAACCTCCAATCAAAAAAAAAAAAAAAAAAAAAAAAAAAAAAAAAAGAATGAGAACTGCTATAAAATATTGCAATTAGGAATTCGCTTTTATGTAATAACACGGATGAAACAAGCGCGATTAATTCACAAAGAAAAAAGGTCAAATAATATGTATTTTATGAAACAGTAAATTTCAGATCATTATATAAACATAATATATATTTTTATATGGAAAAAGTTAAAGCAAAATAAGGGCAGTCTACCGACCAGCCGCCCTCCACACGACCGCCGACGTGGGCTTGAGTCCACGTCGCCCACTCGTATGGCCGGCCCTGTATATATAAATATTAAAATCTAGGAAAAAAGTCCGAGACTGTTGATAAACGCGGAAAAAAAGTCCAGGAAAAAAGGTCGGAGGAAATAAAGTCCGAGGGAAAAAGTCCGAGATGGGCGTTTTGATTGTCATCATGGGCATGTTAACAAGTCGATTTGACATACTGTTTGAATGTAGGGTTGGGGAGACATACTTTCATTATTTACCTAGTGTTATGGGCTTGCCGGAAAACTGCCACACAGGAAAATTGCCACACGTTTTTCCTTAAGGGGCCGGGCACAAATTGCTGTTCCTCCGAGGAACGCTTTGAATGTGTGATAGTTTTCCAAGTTTCCTAATTATGTGTGGCAGTTTTCTAAGGCGCCTAACGACGGGAAAGGGCTCCTTTGTTTGTGTGAATTTTTACACCAATTCATACCGGGTGTAGGAGAACTGACCACCGGAGAACTGGCCACAAAGCCGTAAGACAAACACAACATCCATGCCTGACCGGGATTCGAACCCGGACCCCTTACGGACGAATAATCATAGGCCAGCGCCTTAAACCACTGCGCCACCGGGGCGGCCCGTTTGCTTTCGGGCATTGCATTCGTGAAGAACAGCGTTCCGCCCTGCTGGCGCACATTCGTCCGAGATGGGTTCGGGTTCGAATCCCGATGAGACATGGATGTCGTATTTGTTCGACGGCTCTGGCTTTCTCCCTTTCCTGCAGCCAGTGGCCCTAAATTAGGGACGAGTGACTGCTTATAGTCCATTGAATTGCTCACGGTGGTCGTTAAACCTTCAAACAAAATAACAAAACAAAAAAGGAACTTCCCAGAAAGTACTGCGCCAATTTTACGTAAGGGGGATGTTAGCTAACCCACTAGCGAAGATGACGTTGCGTAGCAACAGGAAGTACCATTTTTCAGATGGGTAATGGCTTTTCAGAGCTACCGCGTAGAGGGCTCGCCGTTATGCTGCACTGCAACCAACCAGTTTTGGTTATTCCCCTCTCTCTCAAAATGGAATTTAACGAAAAACAGATGCGCATGCGTCCTGCAACAAAGATGGCTGTGCTGGATGGAAGAGCGAGTTACTTGTTTGAGAAATGAAGATGCTGTTTCAGGAAACACCAGCGGCAACGTGAAATTTTAGCTTGTGGCGTTTTATGATTGCGTTCGTTGGGAGTCTGTGCTAATTCAGACCACAGTGAGTGAATTCAACGGAATGTGGGTGTTCTACGAACACAACACCCACGCCATCTCTGAGCTGTAGATTCGGAATTGTAACAAGAAAGACATCCGTTTTGAGAGCTGTTTAAAGAAAGCGACAAGGTAACGTTTAACATTTGTTTGATAACGCAAAAAATTGAAAAATTCTGTGCGATAGTGGTACTGATTTTTTGTTGTTTAATGCTTTCGTTGTTGAAACGTCCTTAACCCCTTAACCGGCTGGAACGAATAAACTCGGGGTTAGCAAAATGAGCTGGTATCAGCTCGAATGAATGAATTCGCTGTCTAAGAAGTGGGCCGAACGAGGCTGAAACGAGTGATCTTACCCATCAGAGAGCGTTGCATGTTTGAATCACTCGTTTCTACCCAATGACATTATGTTCGCGCCAGGGAAACTAGCCGTTCCCCATCGGGACTTCAGTCATGAAGCAGGGAATAAGGTACTAGAACAGAGAGAGCTGAGAGAGAGAGCGAAAGAGAGAGACAAAGACTGAGAGGAACAGAGAAAGAGACAGACAGACAGACAGACAGAGGGAGAAAGATAGAGAGAAATAGGGAAAGTCAGAGAGAGATAGAGTGAGAGACAGTAAGAGATACAGTGAGAGATAGAAAGAGACAGCAAGAAATAGAACTAGACAGTGAGATAAAGAGAGAGACGAAAAGATGCGGAGATAGAGAGATAGAAAGAGACTGAGAGGAGAGACGGAGAGATGCAGAGACAGAGAAACAGAGAGAGAGAGAAAGAAAGACCGGAGAGAGAGAGAGAGAGAGAGAGAGAGAGAGAGAGAGAGAGAGAGAGAGAGAGAGAGAGAGAGAGAGAGAGAGAGAGAGAGAGAGAGAATTTACGACCAGTGACAGGTTTGTGGTTGGTACTTCTCAGATGAAAAGGTGAAAGGAATCGTTTTGCCCCAGCTTTCGTAAATCCAGATCTCTATGAGAACATATAGGATTGAGAAACGCAGAAAAGTATGGGCAGCATTTGGTCCACATACATCGGCCGCTTAAAGGGTTAAAGGATATTAAATCATATTGACGAAATAAAAATGACATTTACATTCGATCTTCCTTCGTGGGTTGGAAAGCCACCTTTTGGCTTGCATCTGGATATTTTGAAAGGGAATAAACTCATTCAGAAGATAATGGTTGATGATAAATTGTGTTACTTGTTCGGCCGCAACCGACAGTTGGTTGATATCGGCTTAGATTATGCATCATGCTTCCGTGTACATGCTGCTCTGGTTCACCATAAACACCTCGACAGAGCATTTCTCGTAGATCTTGGAAGTAGAAATGGCACATTTATCGGACACGCGCGTTTGGAGGCATATACATCCACCCAACTTCCTGTTGGCAGCAAGATTCACTTCGGAGCATCCAGTCGCGCGTTTATTTTGCGTGAACGACCTCAGAGCATTTTGAAATCAGCTTGCGCTGAGAGTGCATTAGAAGGCGGGTTTCTTGGCTTTCCTGAACGGAAACGGAGCTTGATAATCTCACTGAATTCAATACAGCACACAATAAAAAGCTATGCATGATTGGTATTGTTGATGAAAAAAGGCAGTTGGATAGACCAAAGAAGAAAACTGTTACAAAAGTGCGATTTTGTAACAGTGTGGAGGAGATTATTAATCCAGAAGATATGAACTCCAGCGTCGGAAAGTTTCACTCTATACCAAAGGAGGGGCAGAAACGGCTGCCGGGAAACTGGACTGGAAGTGGCTTGAACTCAAAATACAAAATGAAACGTCAGGTTCATTCATACTCTTCAAGAGGCGAGAAGAAGACATCACTCTCCCAGCCAGAGTAAGGCGCCCACGGTCCGATCAGCGGTCTGTATTCGCCATCGTTGTCAGTAAGACTCGGTTTGCGTCGCCCCAGCCCAGCTTCTGATGTCGACAAAGCTGACCCAGTTCCGAAGCCAAATTATTCCATGCCTTCTCACGTAAAAACAACAGAGGAAGAATCCTCATCTCCAGTGATTAAGAAGAAATGTGCCAAGGAAGCTTGGAGTAAAAAGCATTAACCAGCATGGTTGGAGCGAATTTGTCTTCGAAGCTCTATCATAGTGTAGTAGTAAATACAGGGTGATTCAAAAATTCGGTGCAAAAGTAAAATGCGATTAAAAAAGATCAATGGGTCGGAGAGACATGCGGTTTGCAGATTTATATTTACCGAGGTGCGGGATTATGTATGGCATCAAGAAAAAAATAGTTCAAAATCTCAACAATAGAGGGCGCTGCTGCAGAGAAAACAACGAGAGGTGAGAATTGTGAAATGAGATCTACGTTAAATTACTGAAACTTACTTTATTTCAGCATGATCTACAGACGCGAGTGCTCAATGTGTTCACCACCACATTCCAGTACTGCGTGCAGACGCCTGATACAGCATTGAACATGTCAACGGGAATGGCTGATACCTCCTGCCGTATGGCATCTTTCAGCGATGGTAAGGTCTGGGGATTACCTCTATAGACGCGGAATTTCAAGTAGCCCCACAACCAGAAATCAGCGGGTGTGAGATCTAGAGATCTAGGAGGCCATTAGTGTGCACTATGCCTGCTCAATAGACGATCGGCGCTAAACGTGCACGCCTGATTTCACGTTATATGCAAATTATTAGCTTAATAAAACCGTGTGGTTTTGCAATCGGAATGACAGCACGAACCTTTATTATTTTCGCACATTGAAAATGTGGCTGCAATTTTTGGTGATGGTGTTTATGTCTACCTTAACGTTGCTTTGTGCGAGTAATGTACAAACGTCACTTATGTGGCACTCTCTGCAGAAGCGCCCTCTGTTGTCGAGATTTTGAACTATTTTTCTTGATGCCATACAAAATCCCGTACCTCGGTGAATGTTAATCTGCAAACTGCATGTCTCTCCGACCCATAGACCTTTTTTAATCGCATTTTTTGAATCACCCTGTATATTTTTGAATTTGTGAACGAATCAAGTTTACTGAATACATAAGAGAGAGTGTATTTATATATTATATAAATATATAACTTAAATTTAATTTTGTGTATGTCTTAAAGGACGCATTTTGAAAATTTTGTTTTGAGAGTTAAAGATCATTTTTATGTAACATGGTGAATAAGTGAACTACTCAGCTTGCAGGCACTATGTTTTCTTCAAAAATGTTTTACTGTTTATAACTGCATTGCTATTTGACAAATTTCTTTCCACTTTACAAATCAGAAATAATATTTTTTATTTTTTTTAAAAAATCAGTTTTTCCGTTTCAATGTTTTGAACATGAAGGATTTAGGAAATTTGAAGGCTGAACTTCCGACTCGCAGCTCTTACAAGTAGTTCCCGATTTCGAGTGTATCGTTCCGATTTGTTTATATAGACCCTGATCGATCTGAAAGAATGTAGTGTGTAGAAAACGTAAAAGAATGTAGTTCACGATACGGTACGAAAATTTTATTATTTTCATCGAACTCAATCTTATCGTAATAGAAATAATTATAGACATTTATTTTATTATGAAAAATAACAATACATTTATTCATATCACAGATTTGTACATCATAATTCCATAAAGAATCATAATGCGACGCACTTTTTCGTATGATGTAATAGCACGAGATTAATATGCCTAACATTCATTTTTTTTCTCCTCGGTAGAACGAAGTACTTCAGTGAACTGTTCAAATGTATCTAAATTTTGTATTTTATTATTTTGTTAAACAAATGAGATGCATTATTCATACATTACTCGGATTACAAACTCTATGCACATTTTATTCACATGTGAGGAACAAAGTTCCATTCTGATGACGGTAACTGAAGCACAAAAATCAAATAATGTTAAATTAACTTAAGAAGGGGGAGTTATGAAATTGATGCATTTTGCTAATCAAACAGTGTACGTGCTAGGATAGTAACATGAGTCATGAAGGTAATACAGTTCTGCATCAATTTAGCACAGTTCAACACAGTTTAATACAGTTCTGTATCACTCCAAGAACAAGGATTCGCAAATGAAAATTTAAATATGCAGACAGTTTCATAGTTAAAAATGTTTAAAAGATCTTGCCTAAAAATATTTGGTGCAGCAGTATAAAATAGATGAAAGATACAAAGAAGAATTCTTTACTTGGTTAAAAACGTCGGAACTACGCTTCTTCACAAAGTATAATAAACATCTGTGCGATATTCAGGCACACGCAATGCATTTCGGCATATGTTCATACCATTATCAATCTGTTATGTGGAAGTTTCACTGGTGGAATGGGTAGATGTACCTGGAAACAGATGTTTATTGTACTTTGTGAAGAAGCGTAGTTCCGACGTTTTTAACCAAGTAAAGAATTCTTTTATCTTTCATCTATTTTATACTGCTGCACCAAATATTTTTAGGCGGGATCTTTTAAACATTTTTAACTATCAAACTGTCTGCATATTTAAATTTTCATTTGCGAATCCTTGTTCTTGGAGTGATACAGAACTGTATTAAACTGTGTTGAACTGTGCTAAATTGATGCAGAACTGTGTTACCTTCATGACTTATGTTACCATTCTAGCACATACACTGTTTGACTAGCAAAATGTTTCAATTTCATAACTCCCCTCTTTCTTAAGTTAATTTAACATTATTTGATTCTTGTGCTTCAGTTACCGTCATCAGAATGGAACTTTGCTCCTCACATGTGAATAAAATGTGCATAAAGTTTGTAATCCGAGTAATGTATGAATAATGCATCTCATTTGTTTAACAGTTTCAGCACATTACAATCGACCATATTCTTATGGCTATAATATCAACATAAATTAAATTTAGCATTTTACAAATTCGTCGGAGCAAACATTCTATTAGGCTGTCGGCCAATAGTTCCTCCGATTTAGAAATATGGCCTTCTCAGATTTTGCTTGAGAGCTCTCCAATTCGATTTGTTACTTTAAGTATGAACTCTACTGTCAGGATCTGTAAAATTGTTTGCGTGATTGACTATTAAATAACTGAAAATTGGACTTCCCGAACAAAAAGTTGGAAATAGCTTTGCATGCAAAACACGCTAGGTCCGGATAAAAAGAAAAAAAAAACCCATAGTATTATATTCTATGTATTTCCGTCATAAAATATATTTACAAAAAAAAAAAAAATCATTAAGGCGGCTATTATAACGAAATTCTAAAAAAGTCCGCATAAAATTTGTCGTGAACTACTTTCTTTCACGTTGGGTGTGATCAGGTTCTATGTAAACAAAGCGGAACGATACACTGAATCTGATACTACTTCAAAGCCTTCAGATTCGGAAGACCAACAGAGATTGTTAACGAATGAAACTGAATATATAAGAGAGAATGATTAATATTTTTTCGGAGTAACTGAATTTTAATTTATGTTTGTCTTTAGAGGTGGCCGCTGATTGAAAATTCTGTTTCGAGAGTTTAAATCCATTTATGTAACTTGATAAACGAACTGCTCAGCTTGCAGGCACCATTTTTGTTTTGCTTTTCAAAAAATGTTTCACTGTTATGGCTGCATTACTATTTTATTTATTAATTCCTTTCCATTTCACAAATAAGAAATGAATCCCCCACGATGGTTTTTAAATCGATTTATCTACTTCAATGTTTTTGAATATAGAAGATTCAGGAAATTTGGAGTTTTCTAGAATAATTTAGTAATATTACAATCTCTATAAATACATATGGTATCGGGATATGTTCTATATAACACCACCTAACTTTTGTATTCTGACTTTCTTAACTTCTACATTATATTTACAATTGATTCAGTCACCAAATTGTGGTTGTTTTAATAAATCGGAGCTAAATTTTGTGTGTTACATATGCTAATATACTTTCAAAATGCAGTTCTTACTTTATTGTTTAAAACTGTTTCAGATGCAACTTGCTGACGTTTTTAATATGTGGAATTTTCAGCAAGCATGGTCATGCACGTTGCTGAACTTAACTCGTTAAATTTGAGAAGAATGTTTCGAATGGATTTCCGGTTTCAAGTAGATCTTGTGTATCGCTCCGCTGTGGTTACATATTGCTTGTTCGCACCCACCTCGAAGGATGCTTCTATTGCGACAAAACTTTAGTATGTTGTTTTGGAGGTATACTGAATCAGTTCTGTTTAATATAATCGAAATGTGGTCAAAGGTCAGGACACAGGAGCGAGATTTATTCCACAGTCATTATCCTCATAACTTGAGTAATAATTTCTGGTATGTTGGAAAGCATGTCATAATCAATGCATTACATGATTTTACTAACTTGTTTAATTAAGGTCCAGGTCTCTGCTCTATATGTAAGAATTGGAAGGATGCATTGATTAAAGATTTTTCTTTTAAGACATAATGGCATATTTCACTTAAAAATTGTACTGTTTTTTCCAATAGCTCTTCAGCGAAGTTTTATACGCCGATTAATTTCCGCATCAATGTGACCTTTGCTTGATATCTGTTGCCCAAGGTAAATGAAGGTACCGGTTATCTCGAGCATTTCCCCATCAATCGCAAAATCTTCCTTTCTTGTGTTAATAAAAGCATTGCTCATCGGTTTTGTCTTCTGAAAGTTCTTTTTTAATCCCGCTTCTTTACTCTTGTCAGCAAGTTCCTGGATCATACTCTGCAGCTCTAAGGGGATAGTTGCAAGAAGTGATTATGTCATCAATAAAAAGGTGAGGTAAATAATCTCCATTAATCTTCATCTTCTTGTTTTCCCAGTTCAATGATATACTGTACATGCATTCCTTGTTATATAGTACATATTACTAATATAATATGATAGATATAGAAATAACTATTGTATTAAATTATTACCTATATATAACTATTTTACTGATTTAGTAATAATGTTGAGTAATGTATGCTTATATGTATATATAAATACGAGGGTTGTACCGAAAGTAATGCAAAAATGGGCATAACTTTTTTATTAACTGACAGAGGTCGTTCAAATTGCACATCCTAGTAGAGTGACTCTTTCTCTATAGTAAACCTTCTTCTTTATTGCAGGTAAACAATGGATGTCAAGCAGAAGTAACGTGCCGTCTTTGAGTTCTTGACGAAGGAAGAGTGCAGGCTGTCCGATATCCACATAAGGCTACGGAATGTTTACGGAGATGACACCACTGACCAGAGCAAAAAGCTTAGATGAATGAAGAAGTTTAAAGAAGGGGAGACCAGAATTGAAGACAAACCACGCAGTGGGAAGCCATCATATGTGACCACTAATACGAATCGTTAGCGAGTGGAGGAATTGATTCCGCGGAGAGACGAGTCCCAATCCGTGAGCCTATTGCACAACTGGACTGAGGTCACAATGCTATACAGAAGATGGGGGAAGACTTAGGGTTTCTGAAAGTGTGTGCAAAGTAGGTACCTCGGCAGTTGACACTCTATTTGAAAGAAAGAAGAGTGGAAGTCTGCTCTGATCTGCTGGAAGCATTTGGAGCCAATAAAGACACGCATTTTGCTCCAGAAACATGGGCGTATCTTTACGATCCGGAAACGAAGAATCAATCCATGGAATGGCGTTGTACTTCTCCACCAAGGCCTAAGATGTTCATGAGCCAGCGATCAGCACAGAAAGTCATTGTGACTGCTTTTTGGGATGACAGGGGTGCCATTCTGTCATTCTCTTTGATTTTCCGGAACGTGGCCGTACCGTGACCAGCAAGCGGTACAGTGAGACACTCAAGAAGCTTAGAGAAGCCATAAGGTAGAAGAGACCGAACAAGAATCTCAAAAGGATCCACATTCATCATGACAATGCGAGACCATACACATCTTTGGCAAAAAATCAGGTGATCAACAAATTTGGCTAGTCGGTGGTCTCCCATACACCGTACAGCCCAGATCTGGCACCAACTGTTCCGTTCGATGAAGGAAATTCTCCTGGGACAACAATTTGATGCCACAGACGAGGTGAAAGTGGCTGTGAAGAAGTGGGTACAATAGTCCACACCTGGATTTTTTCAAAGAGGATTCGAGAGTTGGGTTCAACGATAGAGCAAATGCATCGCATGAGATGGAGACTATGTTGAGTAGTACTTTTGTATAGAAGAAAAGTTACTCTACCACCATGTACAATTTGAACGATCTCTGTCAGTTAATAAAAAAGTTATGCCCACTTTTTCATTACTTTCGGTACAACCCTCCTATAAGCATGCACTGTTCGACAAAACAAAGCGTCACAACCCAATGTGATCCGTGTGTCTGAGACACAATCAAACTGTGACTGATTAACTGTATAGCCTTTCGCAATTGCATCGGAGTTAGGACGAACTTCAGTGTCTCGTCAAACGGACCTAATGTGTCTGGTCGTCGTGGCTCGCAGTCATAATAATGCTCTATTAGCCTTCACAGAATCTTCAAAAATGTAAAAGAAATTCTCATCCACGAAACTGAAGAAACACGACATCCTTACCCATCCAATTAAAGACAAGTCCGTGAAATCATGCAATGCATTGGCTATGATACGCTTTCCAACATACCAGAAATCATTACTCAAGTTATTACTCAAGTTATGAGGATAATGGCTGTGGAATAAATATCGCTCCTGTGCCCTGACCTTTGGCTCCATTTCCATGGTATTAAACAGAATTGGTTCAGTATACCTCCGGAACAACATACTAAAGGTTTGTTGCAATAGAAGCATTTTTAATCAACTTATGAGGATAATGGCTGTGGAATAAATCTCGCTCCTGTGCCCTGAGCTTTGACCCCATTTCGATGATATTCACCAGAACCGGTTCAGTATACTTCCGAAACAACATGATAAAGTTTTGTCGCAATCGAAGTATTTTTACGTAGGTTAAGACGCATAAGGGCGATGGAATGGCTCCCACTCCTATGTCCTGACCTATGACCTCATTGCTCTCATTTTTAATAGGGTTCGTCCTGAGGTTATCCCCTACCACATACTAAAATTTTATCGAAATCGAACCATTTTTACGTGAGTTATCGTGCGGACAGAGAGACAGACAGACGGACAAAGCTGGAGCATCTTCAACCTACGGTTGGAAAGCGTCAAAAAATCGCGGGCCCCATTGTCGTTGACAAAGGCCACGGTTCTCATTTAGTTGAACGGACTGTATAGAATCTCTCTTCCATTTCTGAATGGGAGCAGTTATCATCCCCTGAGCATTTCGAGGAAGAAATTCGGATTTTAAGTGTACCAGAAAACTGATGAAAAAGTTTCAGTTCCAGTTTTAATTAGATTGCAAGCAGTGGCTTTTGCGCTCTTTCTTGAGCTGCGCCTGGGCATCTCTGTTCCGCTCTAGTTACGCCTCTGCATATGCCCAAAAGTGAATCTTGCATCATACATGTATAAATAGTAAATATCTGTTTTATTCGGTTGCCTTTCTATAAAGTGTAATTATGAGATGACGGGCAGGTCTGTCTATATAACATTTATAATCTCATCGATCATTCTGCACTGGATGCGAAAAGTAATACGCTGATGAGAACGGTAGAAATATCTCAAGAGCTGAACAAAATTCAGACTGTATTTGACTATCAAACCGCAGTTCTCTTCTTTTCTCCAATGCAATGTAATGCTTAGCGCAAATATAACTCTCATTTGTGGGTAATCTTGACATAATTTAATTTCATTTTGTTGTACCTCATAAATTTAATTCTCATTTGTGTGTAAGCTTGAGAGAATTTAATTTCATTTTGTTGCATTATAAATTTAACTTTCATTTGTGTGTAAGCTTGAGAGAATTTCATTTCATTTGTGTGTAAGCTTGAGAGAATTTAATTTCATTTTGTTGCATTATAAATTTAACTCTCATTTGTGGGTAAGCTTGACAGAATTTCATTTCATTTTGTTGTATTATAAATTTAACTCTCATTTGTGTGTAAGCTTGAGAGAATTTAATTTCATTTTGTTGCATTATAAATTTAACTCTCATTTGTGGGTGAGTTTGAGAGAATTTACTTTCATTTTGTTGCATTATAAATTTAACTCTCATTTGTGTGTAAGCTTGAGAGAATTTAATTTCATTTTGTTGTACCTTATAAATTTAACTCCCATTTGTGGGTGAGCTTGAGAGAATTTAATTTCATTTGTTGTACCTTATAAATTTAACTCTCATTTGTGGGTGAGTTTGAGAGAATTTAATATCATTTTTTTGCAATATAAATTTAACTCCCATTTGTGAGTGAGCTTGACACAGTTTCATTTCATTTTGTTGTACCTTATAAATTTAACTCTCATTTGTGGGTGAGTTTGAGATAATTTAATATCATTTTGTTGCATTATAAATTTAACTCTCATTTGTGGGTAAGCTTGACAGAATTTCATTTCATTTTGTTGTACCTTATAAATTTAACTCCCATTTGTGGGTGAGCTTGCCAGAATTTCATTTCATTTGTTGTATTATAAATTTAACTCTCATTTCTGTGTAAGCTTGAGAGAATTTAATTTCATTTTGTTGCATTTTAAATTTAACTCTCATTTGTGGGTAAGCTTGACAGAATTTCATTTCATTTTGTTGTATTGTAATATTGTTACGGAATGCTGTTTTTTTTAATTTAATATTGTTGCGTCCTAGTTGTCAAGATGCCCAATCACTTCCAGGCGGCGATTCGAATCTTTTTTTTTTTTTTTTTTTTTTTTTTGATTGGAGGTTTAACGACCACCATGAGCAACTCAATGGGCTATAAGCAGTCGCCCGTCCCTAATTTAGGGTCACTGGTTCCAGGGAAGGGAAAGAACCTGTGCCGTAAGACAAACACAACATCCATGCCTCACGGGATTCGAGCCCGGACCCCGTTCGGACGAATGATCAGAGGCCATCGCTTAGACCACTGCGCCACCGGGCGGCAACGATTCTAATCACTGAATCCGGCAATACCTCGTTAGCCAATTAGCCGACACAGTACACCGATAAACCAATGGAGGCACAGTATAACAATTAAAACAGGGATTTAATGGATACATGCATAAATTACACCGGATTCTTCATTTAATTACAAAGCTATAATTTCCGGCCAGCTTTGGCCCTCTTCGGTGTTTCAGAAAATATGTCCTAACGAAAAGTCTGTTCGATCACAATGAGCCGCAAATAATACTGGTAAAAAGTACTTACATAGGTCCTTGAGTATCCACAGTATGGATGGCCCTCAGAAAACAACACAACACTCACTCACATTCACTAATATGTCGGCACTACGGTTAGCTCTTTTTCCTTGTTGGATGAGGCCGCGTTGCTTACGGTCTCCTCGTCAAAACGACATCATCCCTAGTCGCTGAACGCACGTACTCAGACACACGCACAAAAGTTCTCTCCCCGCTTTCTATGCGAAGAGGCTCTGCTCTGCAGGGGGCTCGGCTCCTCTGCGGGACCCCGATGTTGGCGTTTCTCTTCTCCGCTCTGCATGAGTGAGGCGATATTCCGTAATTATTATGTTTCTCTGTCCGCATTTCACCTGAAATCGCTCCTTAGGACAGGTATCGATGCTTCGGCGAGGTGAAGAAAGTTTTTAGGTAAATCTGGTGGTTATTATTCATCAGCTTATGCTTTTCAGCTGGATTCCCTTCTTATGCTCAGAATTGCAAGAGCACGCAGACGGACGGCATTTTCTAGCACGAGGAAAAATCGAGGCCCAGCTCTCTCGGATATCAAACGGGATCTGTCTTCAACAACAATCTCCCCTCTCCAAGAAATTGGTAAGCGGTGAATTCCAACACTTGAAACCGCGACATTTTAATTATAAACCGCTCTTCAAGTCTAAGGGCTTTCCCATTGTTTAGCGCGTGGCACAGACAAAAGCTTCAAACGCCTTTGCCATCCAAACACTTTTGAGTTATGGGAAATAGCTTTTAAACTCTGACCCGTCCCGTTTCCGTTTATGGGCTCTTTGTTCTCGTGGCAAACACCTGCAACTCGCCACTTGAATTCAAAGTGCTAGAAGATCTATAACGAAGTGAATTTCTCCGTCATTTTTATCCGCGCCGTGGTTCGAACCCGGGTCCACTCATTCCGGAATAAGTTGCTCTACCAATTAAGCTACGCGGACATTGATTCTAATTCCTATCTGCCTTTATGTCGTGTGCGTCCTTCTGGCAGGTACGTCACATCTCCTGGTACGTTACATCATCTCCCCCTTATTATTTTTTTTTCGAAGTGCTGGAGAAAGGATTCTCTTATTTTTCCTATCTCGCGGTGTGAAAATAACATCACACCAATGCGAGATTTTGAACGGTCGGGTCATCCGGATAGTTCGGGCGCCATTATAACGAAGTAAATTTCTCCGTCATTTTTGTCCTACGCCGGGATTCGAACCCGAGTACGCTTATTCCGGAACAAGTTGCTCTACCAATTAAGCTACGCGGACTCTTATTCTGATTCCTATCTGGCTTTATGTCATGTGCGTCCTGCTGGCAGGTACGTCACATCTCCCCCCCCCCGAAAGAGGGCCGGGGGCATGGCCCACGGATCAGCCGTGACCATGAATCGTTGCAGGCAGACAACCACTGTAGAACGTGCACTTGAGAACTCCCAGTCAAACTGGTGTGTGGAATGCAACGTCACACACATTTATTTTTCGAAGCACTGGAGAAGGGATTCTCTGATTTTTCCTATCTCGCGGTGTGGAAATAACATCACACCAATGCGAGATTTTGAACGGTCGGGTCATCCGGGTAGTTCGGGCGCCATTATAACGAAGTGAATTTCTCCGTCATTTTTATCCGCGCCGGGGTTCGAACCCGGGTCCACTCATTCCGGAATAAGTTGCTCTACCAATTAAGCTACGCGGACATTGATTCTAATTCCTATCTGCCTTTATGTCGTGTGCGTCCTTCTGGCAGGTACGTCACATCTCCTGGTACGTTACAGATCTTTTCTCAATATACCGCCCCTCGCAAGTGTTTAAATTATAACTCTCTGTTAATTAAAACCCCCAATCAAGTTTCAATTACCGTTAATTAACCACGCCTCTCTCCAATTAATTATGCCAGGGGGGGGGATCGTCACAATATATATGAACATGTAAATTATGCTCTTGCAGTTTGTAACCCGCAGTAGTAATAAGGCTTAAGAAACAACGTTCAAGAAATTGATTACTTCTTACATTAGGTCACCCTGTCTCCTCACTTTTTTTGAACAACTTTTTTAACTTACGTGTATGTAGTTCACTTTTATGTAATTTAATTTCTTGCTTTTAAATTTTGCTGTTCAAGAGATTTCTTGGAGTTGCTGATATGAATTATTATACGGGGTACTAACAAAAGTTCTGCACACTGTCGATTTTTGAGAAAAGTGTGAAGCAACGGAGAAAAGTTTTCTTATTGCTGTTCAATGTACTCCACTCAGCTGCTAATGACAGCTTGCCAGCAGTGAGGTAGGTCCTGGATGCCCCGTAGTACGCCATCTTTGTTGAGCTGTCGTATTACTCGGGTCATGTCCAATGACAGTTCTTCCAGCGATTCGTAGCTGATGCCACGGAACCGATTTTTTAACTCTGGGAAAAGATCAAAGTCGGGTGGACTGAGATCAGGGCGGTGGGATAAAGTTTCCCAGATAAAAGTCTCCGTACCGACGCTGCACTATGACACGATGCGTTGTCATGCAGCAAAATCGCTCTCGCTTCCAACAAGTTGGGGCGATTTTGACCAATTTTTGGCCTCAACTTTGTCCTCAGAAATTCACGATAATATTGTGCTTTGACATTTTGCCCTAACGGCACTCGATTAGAGACCACAACACCCTGGGCATCATACGCAAAAAATCATCATTTGCTTCACTTTGAATTGTTGCCAACGACACTTTGAGGGGCATGGGAAACTTGGATGCCTCCATTCCGCTGATTGTGGCTTTACTTCCGGCTCCAAATCACGGGCCCAAATCTAACCAATTGCGACAATTCTGTTCAAGAAGGTGTCACCTCCCTTTCGAACCCGTGGAGGTGATCCTGTGCGATGCTCACTCTGGCTACCTTCTGCTCGGGGGTGAGTTGATGGGCCACCCAGCGTGTGGCGATTTTTCTTTTTCCCAGTGATTCGGTCAAAATCCGGTGAACAGACATGGTGGACAAATTTGCCTGATGATCAATCTCCTCGGCTGTCAAACGGCGATTCCCTTCGGGAAGTGTTGCAATAATGGTGACAGATGTTTTGTCTGTCGCAGTTTGAGGTCGGTCTGAGCGGTGATCATCGTCGATGCTGCTCCGGCCCTCCCGAAAGCGCGATGCCCAGCGAGAAATTGTGCTTCGATCAAGTGGTCCTTCCCCACAAACTTCTTGCAAGGCAGTGTGGATCTGTGTCGGTGTTTTTACCAGCAGAGTTTTTTCACGTGCGAGCGCTGGTCTAACGCTGTGACTCGACCCGAAAAGCTGCAGGCTTCCATTTCCAAACCCTCCTACATCCACACAGCAAATAATAGCGAGTCGTTCTGACACCACTACGTTGCTGAGAGTCTGATATTGACATGAGCAATCATTTTCTCGATTGCATCATCCACTTCCGTTTTAGATTAACGTGTGCAGAAATTTTGTTATGACCCTCGTAGGTGTTTTAGATCAAGTTTGCTGTACTGAACAACAAAACAAAACTATTTCGATTGAATCATTTGTATCAAATTTCTTTGTAACATGACTAGCTTATTTGAGTAATAAGCTGCATTAGTCGGATCTTTATTATGTTCTGTATGTGTTACAAGACCAAATAAAGCAATTTTAAGTGAACTGGAACTGTTTGAATCAAATTTCTAAATGTGACACTCATTGATTGAATGTTTCTAAATGTGACACTCATTGATTGAATGTTTCTAAATGTGACACTTATTTATTGAATGTTTCTAAATGTGACACTCATTTATTGAATGTTTCTAAATGTGACACTCATTGATTGAATGTCTCTAAATGTGACACTCATTTATTGAATGTTTCTAAATGTGACACTCATTGATTGAATGTTTCTAAATGTGACACTCATTGATTGAATGTTTCTAAATGTGACACTTATTTATTGAATGTTTCTAAATGTGACACTCATTTATTGAATGTTTCTAAATGTGACACTCATTGATTGAATGTCTCTAAATGTGACACTCATTTATTGAATGTTTCTAAATGTGACACTCATTGATTGAATGTTTCTAAATGTGACACTCATTGATTGAATGTTTCTAAATGTGACACTTATTTATTGAATGTTTCTAAATGTGACACTCATTTATTGAATGTTTCTAAATGTGACACTCATTGATTGAATGTCTCTAAATGTGACACTCATTTATTGAATGTTTCTAAATGTGACACTCATTGATTGAATGTTTCTAAATGTGACACTCATTGATTGAATGTTTCTAAATGTGACACTCATTTATTGAATGTTTCTAAATGTGACACTCATTGATTGAATGTTTCTAAATGTGACACTCATTTATTGAATGTTTCTAAATGTGACACTCATTTATTGAATGTTTCTAAATGTGACACTCATTGATTGAATGTTTCTAAATGTGACACTCATTTATTGAATGTTTCTAAATGTGCCACTCATTGATTGAATGTTTCTAAATGTGACACTCATTTATTGAATGTTTCTAAATGTGCCACTCATTGATTGAATGTTTCTAAATGTGACACTCATTGATTGAATGTTTCTAAATGTGACACTCATTGATTGAATGTTTCTAAATGTGCCACTCATTGATTGAATGTTTCTAAACGTGACACTCATTTATTGAATGTTTCTAAATGTGACACTCATTGATTGAATGTTTCTAAACGTGACACTCATTTATTGAATGTTTCTAAATGTGACACTCATTGATTGAATGTTTCTAAATGTGACACTCATTGATTGAATGTTTCTAAATGTGACACTCATTTATTGAATGTTTCTAAATGTGACACTCATTTATTTATTTGTTTAAGCGAATAAGCTTAGTCGATGCATTAAAAAGCAAGATGGAATTATCTAAATCAAATTATTTGCACACAATTCCTGAATTCGTCTCCTGTTTGTGTGGGATCGTATGGCCGTGTTTTCATAAGTTGATTGAAATAGTTCAAAGTTCTGCTTTTATTTAAGATAACGGCTCCTTTTAGATACTCCATTGTTCCGAACGTTCTAATAATATTAGGGGTATGCAAAAGTTTCCGCCGTTTTAAAGAGACAGGAAGCCAGTACACATTTCTTCAACAAAATATTGGCCGTTAGCATCGAAGACCTTTTGCCATTTTTCAGGCAACAAATCTATGCCCCTGTGATAGAAGAACTCGGGTTTTGAGCTGAAGAACGCAGTGACGAGATTTTCCACTTCTGGAATTGTGGTGAACCGCTGTTGACTAGGGAATGTTGCATAGAGCAAAACAGGTGAAAGTCTGAGGGTGCAATGTCCGGGGAGTAAGCCGAGTGCGGTAAAACCTCCCAATGTAACTGTTCAAGGGTTGATTTCGTGGTGACACCAACATGTGGTCTGGCATTATCGTGTAACAGGATAACTGGACGGCGTCCTTTACCTATCCATGGGCGTTTTTGCTCGACTGCGGCGTTTAGTTTCATCAACTGATTGCTATATCGTTGTGCAGTGATTGTTTCGCCCGGTTTCAACAGTTAGAAGTACAGCACTCCATGAATATCCCATCACACACAACAGCACCTTTTTCCAGTGGATATCCTGTTTTGCAGTAGATGTTGATGGCTGGCTTGGGTCGACCCAGGATCGCTTGCGTACGGGGTTGTCGCAATAAATATATTTTTCATTCCCGGTGACAATCTTCCACAAGGAATTCTTCCCTTGAAACCTCTTCAGCAACGACATGAAGATGTCCAATCGTTGACTAACATTACGCTCCGTTAAAGTATGCGGAATCCACTTACCAATCTTCTGGATCTTTCCCAAGGCCTGTAGACACCGTACCACCGTCGATTGAGCTACTTTCAAACGTTTCGCCAGTTGCGTGGTCGATTGTGTGGCATCTTCTTGCACCAGCGATTCCATTTCCTCGTCTGAGAGTTCCTATGATCTACCTGACACGTGGCTTGTCTTCCAAGCTTAGATCACCTTTCTTAAACCTGGGAAACCATTCTCGACACGTCCGCTCACCCGTAACCGTTTTGCCATGCGCCTGACATATTGAACCGTATGTTTCACTCGCACTTTTCCCTAAACATGAATAACAAACAGTGCCGTAAATGAACTTTATCGACCGCCATGCTTGGCTTCATGTTCGAACTGACAGCATGGGTCGCCGGCCTGTTAGACCCCTACAGCGCCCGCTAGCGGGGGCGGCGGACGCTTTTGCATATCCCTAATAGTAACACCTCGGGTAGGAGTTTTGCCGCTGTTATTTAAAGCAGGATTCGTACGTTACCTGAAATGTTAAAACTCCTTTAATGAGTCCTTTTCCCCTCGGACCCCTGGAAAAATGTTTGACTCTAGGAAATGATTGTACTTCGGAATTCTTCAGTGCTTTCTATTGCTCACTTAGCGCATGGGACGTAAACTTTTCCAATTACATTGAAACCTGTCTAAGAAGGAATCCAAAGGACTGAAACTACGAGGGTCGTACCGAAAATAATGAAAAAGTGGACATAAAATTTTTTAATAACTGACAGAAGTCGTTCAAATTGCACATGTTAGTAGAGTAACTCTTCCTCTATACAAAGGTACTACCCAACTTAGTCTCCATCACAAGCGATGCATTTGCGCCATCGTTGAACCCAACTTTCGATTTATCTTTGAAAATGTTTAGGTATGGACAGTTGCACACACTTTTTCACAGCCACTTTCACCTCGTCTGTGTCATCAAACCGTTTTTCCCGGAGACTGTCCTTCATTGGACTGAACAGCTGGAAGTCGGAGGGCACCAGATCTGGGCTGTAAGGTGCATGGGTGACCACCAATTAGCCGAATTTGTTGATCGCCGGATTTGTTGCCAAAGATGTGTGTGGTCTCGCATCGTCATGGTGAATGTGGATACTTTCAGATTCTTGTTCTGTCTCTTCCTCCTTATGGCTTTTCTAAACTTATTGAGTGTCTCAATGTACTGCCCGCTGGTTACCATACGGCCACTTTTCCAGAAAATCAAGGAGAATGACACCCATGTCATCCCCCCAAAACAGTCACCATGACTTTCTGTGCTTATCGTTGGCTCGTGAACTTCTTAGGTCTTGTTGAAGAGGTGTGACGCTATTCCATGGATTGATTCTTCGTTTCCGGATTGTAAAGATACGCCAACGCTACATCCCCTGTCACCAGATCGAAAACAAAATGTGTCTTCATTTGCTTAAAACGCTTCCAGCAGATCAGATCAGACTACCGCCCTTGTCTCCTTCAAATCGGATATCAACTACCGAGGTATCTACTTTGCACACACTTTCCGATACCCTAAGTCTTCCACCATCTTTTATATAGCATTGTAACCTCGGTCCCGTTGTGCAACAAGATCACGGATTGTGACTTATCTCTCCGTGCGAATCAATTTATCACTCGCTGACGATTCGTGTCAGTGGTCGCAGACTGCATGGTTTGTCTTCAATGCTGGTTTTCCCTTCTTTATACTTCTTCATCGATCTGTTCACACCGCTCTTGTCAATGGTGTCGTCTCCGTAAACATTCTGTAGCCTTCTGTGGATGTTGGACAACCTGCACCCTTCCTTCGTCGAGAACTCTATGACGGCACGTTGCTTTTGCTTGGAATCTATTATTTACCTGCAATGGAAAACAATGGTTACTATAGAGGAAGAGTTACTCTTCCAACATTTTTTTGTCGGATTGAAATGAGATTTTAGTAGTGAGATGGTACATACCAAAGACAGAAGTGATTACAATATCACAGCAGCAGGACGATTTCCTGCGAACATACGGTACACATTCCGGTCAGCGTTAGTACCGCGTCGGACCGCCTCGTCCTCGGACACATGCGGTGATACGGTCCAGCATGAAGTTAAAGCGGCGCCGTATGTTATGCTGAGACAGATTGGCCCACACTTCTTGCAGCTCTAAATCATCAACGTTGGGACTTGGAAAAAGCTGACGTCCCATCTGGTCCCACACGTACTCGATGGGTGAGAGATCAGGCGATATGGCAGGCCAAGGAAGCATCGAAGCATGACGTAAACAGTCCTGGGAAACCCGAGCCGTGTTTGGACGGGAGTTATCTTGCTTGAAAATGGCTCCGGGCCGCCCCGCCAGGAAAGGCAGCACATGGGGCCGCAGGATCTCCTGTACGCAGCGCTGAGCTGTCAACGTCCCTTGGATCACTGCGAGGGAAGCGCTGTCATATGCGATGGCTTCCCAGACCATTACGCCTGCAGTTCGGGACGTGTGCCGCAGTACAGTGAGGTTGGGATTGTAGCGCTCACCTGCGGTCCTCCACACTCTGACACGGTGGTCGTCCGTTCCCATACAGAAGCGGGATTCTTCGCTGAACACTATACGTCGCCAGTCCGTAGCATTGCACGTTCCTCACTGCTGACACCACTGCAATCGACGGCGACGATGGTTAGGTGTTAATAGCGGAAAACGTAAAGTCCGTCGAGAGGGCAGATTCGCCTTTGCTAGGCGTCTGGAAATGGTTCTGGTGGACACAGGAGTCCCTTATACAGCCGCTACATATATTGGACAAGGACGTCGTTGCATCTGTGAGTGCAGCTCTCAAGATCCCATCGTCCTCTCTGTTGGTGGTGTGTCTGGAAGTCCGGAGCCAGTCCGCCGTGTCTGGGTGCCTTCCTGTGTCCATTGCTCACAACACGATCGCACCGTACTGTCCGCCCGGCCCAAATGGCGGCCGATTTGGCGCGCCGGCCACCCTGCCTCTCTCATCCCGACGATATGGCCTCGTTCAAATTCGTCAGTTGCCCGTACGCATATCTATGGCGGCTCCTCGGCATGGCTATCGATCAGGAATGTGACCTGACTCTTACCATGCACTCCTCACGAATGTGGAGTACCCTGCCCGGCGCCTTATAAGCCAAAAGGATTGCGACTGCAGCGCCGGTGGACACGCGGGCATGCGGAATCGCACGAAACTTGAATCATTTGCATGTCTGCCCTCCCCGTAGCTATAGGCCGAGTTTCGCGTTAATCGCACGGTGTTTTTCTTGGTGCCCGGTTTTTTATGACAATGAGTGTATATTAAGGTACGTTAACACTGTTTTACACATAATCAGTGTCCAATAACTTAACGCTAATAAAAATAATATTCCCTAATGCTGTCATTAAGGATTTCATTATAGCTCTAAAACTGATTAGTGACGAAAAAGGAAGATCGTTAATGATATTCTCGCCTGATGTTGCAGTTGATGAACATGAGATCAGATTTACAGGATGAGATATCGTGAAAGCGAAAGCAGCCATTATATAATCGTGGATGGTTTCTGGGAATCAGACTTATAATATACGGAACAGGTAAAATTCGAGAAATGCCTATCCACAACAGTAAGATGTTATGCTCATGCCAGAATATCAGGAAGATGGTCAAACTCCTGGTTTGTGTTTGTTGTATTGCAAGGTTCGGCTACCGGACGAGTCAGTTTGTCCAGATGTATCTTGAATATCCCATCGTTTTGAACTTGCAAATCTTTGGTACGGCCAAACTTCCGTTACCGGCTTTCATTCTGTGCTCTAGCATTAGGTGTGCAACCTAATTCTCGGCTACAGGCACGACACTTTGACAGCAAATTATAACAAATCGAATACGTACCTAATCAGCGAAATAATCCCCGTCGTGTTGGATACATTTGAGCCATCGGTCAGGGAGCTGCCGAATGCCACTGCGGAAAAAAGAGGGCTGTTTCGAGTTGATAAAGTCATCAATACTTGTGTGGACCTCCTCGACAGAAGTGAAGTGCGTATCACTCAGGTGATGTTGCAGGGAGCGAAAGAGGTGATAATCCGACGGGGCGAAGTCTGGAGAATACGCCGGGCGGGACAAAATCTCCCATCCCAGGTCGGTGATCGTGTTTAAAGTCGTTTTCGCGGTGTGAGGACGCTCGTTATCCTGAAGCAACAGGGCCGACCTTCTATCCTTGCCGGTGTATGGCCTTTTCGCCTCCATTGCGTCACTCACACGAATGAGTTGCTGACAATAACGCTCAGCATTGACCGTCTCACCAGGTTTTAACAACTCATAATGTACGACACTGCGCTGATCCCATCATATGCACAGCAACAACTTCCTGGATGGATATTTGATTTGGTGGTACTGGTGGTAGGCTGACCTGGATAAACCCATGATTTGCACCGCTTAGGATTATCGTAGAGGATCCACTTCTCATCACAGGTCAAACTCTTGTGGAGGAAATCCTTCTTCTTGAATCTGGAGAGCAATGACACAGCAACATCGTAGCGCCTAGACTTGTTCGCAGCTGTGAGTTGGTGTGGCACCCAACGGCCCTCTTTGTGAATCCGTCCAAGCTTGTGCAGGCGCTTTGCAATGGCTTGCCGTGATACCCCGAGTTCCTGGGCAAGCTCTGACAGTGTGCGACCGAGATATCCGCATCCAACAGCTGTTCCAGTTCCTCATTGTCAACTTTCAGTGGCTGTCCCAGACATTCTGCATCACAGGGATCGAAATTTCCCAGCTTAAACCGCTGGAACCACTTCTTACACGTACTGTAGGACACAGCAGCACAGGTCATTTGCTGGGCTTCACTTTTTAGCTGAAACGCGAACAGGAGGCAGTGCCTCAAATGTTGCTTCTCGAACGACATTGCTTTCACCATCAACTTTCGTCGCTTCTCTCACTACAGCTGTGAGCGGTTACGGTTACCTGGAAAGCTGTTGGATTGCGCTGCAGTCAGCCATTATCGCACACAGCTATTTGCATTTGCCGACGTTCTGTGATCGCTTGCGGTTAGGGGCAGAGAATTAAGTTGCACACCAAATAATTTGTGAGTATTAAAACCGAATATTTGTTCATAATTTTTGCGCAGTCATCGTTGGTGATCAGTTGGTATAAATTTGTTGTTAGAATGGCTATTAGCTATATCTAAAAAGACACTATTCAAATTTCTAATTATTAAAAATATGAAGCGACAACTTTAAAAACTTACGTGCTAAAGCGGCACAGGGACGTTCGTTCGGTCCATCGTTAACCGAAAGAAGGTCTCTCCATAAACAGGTCCGGTGCTCCCATGACATGAATTTTTTTTTGATTGGAGGTTTAACGACCACCGTGAGCAACTCAATGGGCTATAAGCAGTCGCCCGTCCCTAATTTAGGGTCACTGGTTCCAGGGAAGGGAGAGAGCCAGTGCCGTAAGACAAACACAACATCCATGCCTGACCGGGATTCGAACCCGGACCCCTTACGGACGAGTGATCAGAGGCCAACGCCTTAGACCACTGCGCCACCGGGGCGGCGACATGAATTCCATAAAACATGTATGGGATGCTCTTGGGTGGCGCATGGCGGAACGCAAACCCCCACCGAGTACCAAAATGACCTGGTTATGGCGCTGAAACAGAAGTGGGCCGCCCCTGTGGCGCAGTGGTCTAAGGCGTTGGCCTATGATCATTCGTCCGTAAGGGGTCCGGGTTCGAATCCCGGTGAGGCATGGATGTTGTGTTTGTCTTACGGCACTGGCTCTCTCCCTTCCCTGGAACCAGTGACCCTAAATTAGGGACGGGCGACTGCTTATAGCCCATTGAGTTGCTCACGGTGGTCGTTAAACCTCCAATCAAAAAAAAAAAAAAAAAAAAAAAAAGAAACAGAAGTGGCGCAACCTACCTTCAGATCTGCTGGACAATCTTGTCAGGAGCATGCGCAACCGATGTCATGCGTGCATTGCAGTGAGGGGTGGACATATCTCCTACTAAACTTTGGCAGGGGACAATATTCCAAGTGTTATGCCCATTTTGCTTCTGCTTTGCTGAGGACCAAAAATGGCACGTTTTTCATGTACTCTATATTACCTATACATTCACAAACGTCTGCTTCTTTAAGCGTATAAAGCTCGGTCAAGTCTGTCTGTATGTCATATTAATACATTTATCATCATCATCGTGTCAGAATTTTTTTCTCTAAAAATATCCCTGCCACTTAATTTATGGACGTCAGTGCATTTAAGAGTATATACACTAGTTTTCATAAATTAAGCAACAAACCAAAAAATCGCAATAGTTGTGCAAAATATACACTACTGGCAACCCAAAATGCAACACCAAGAAGGAAGCATCCGATTGGCCTGAAATTCGCAGCATGCGTCGCCCGCGAGAGGACATGCAAACGATTAGCATTGCAGGGCATATGCAAATCATGTGCGACCGGCACGCCACCGAGAAGCAACAAGGGTGCCCAGAAGGCGGGGTGTAAGTAGTGGAAGTGTGTTGTGCTGTCGGACCTGTGCGTGGGAAGCTTCTTGATGCCTCGTCGCAGAATACGGCAGTCATTCCAGCAGGTTTAGGAGTTCGACAGAGGACGAATAGTGGCTTATCGCGACAGCGGTTCATCGTACAGAGACATCGGCGCCCGTGTGGTACAACATTCATCCATAGTGAGGCAAGTATGGATTCGGGGGGTGCAGGAGGGACGGACGGACGGACCGACGTGAGCGATTGCCGCAGGCGCGGCACACCACCGAACAAGAGGACCGGCATGTTGTGCGGCGGGCATTGACGGCTCGCACCGCCACATCACGAACGTTAGCGCAGGAATTAGGGTGTGTTGCGCAACAATCTGTGTCCACACGTACCGTTCGACGTCGTCTGCAGGAGCGGGGACTTGTCGCACGGCACCCATTGCTCCGATTACTATTGACGTTACACCATCGGTGAGTGCGGCGGCAGTGGGCCGTTAAACCTGGAGTACGAAATGGCACGACATTGTCTTCTCCGATTAATCCCGCTTCTGCCAGCAACACCATGATGGTCGGATCCGCGTGTGGCGGCACCGCGGCAAGAGACTGTATGACGCCTGCATTATGCATCGCCATACCGGTCCGTCGCCTGGCGTTATGGTTTGGGGCGCAATTGGATATGACACCCGCACTCCTCTGGTACGGATCGCCGGTACACGTAACAGCCACCGCTACATCTCCGACGTTTTGGAGCCTGTAGTCCTCCCTTACTTGCAGGACATTCCAGCGGCCACGTTTCAACAGGACAATGCGCGCCCGCACGTGGCACGCATCGTGCAACAATTCTTCACGGCCCACCTGGTGTCACTGCTGCCGTGGCCCGTCTGTTCTCTCGATATGTCGCCCATCGGACACGTCTGGTCGCTGATTGGCAACCGAGTGTCCCGGCAAGCACCACCCGCGGCTACGCCTGATGAACTGAGGCAATGTGTGGAAACAGCCTGGACCGACATACCTCAAGCCCACATCCAAAGCGTCTTTCGTTCGATGCCGCGGCGTGTAGCGGCCGTTATTGCCAGCCATGGGGGCCACACGAACTATTGATGTCTGTGTGTTTCGCAAGTCGCACGGATCTGTAAGCTCTATTGTTTGATCTCTGTATCTGTTGTTATGTGTCCAGTAAATCTGGCTTTGCTATCTCGTGCCCTTCTTGGTGTTGTATTTTGGGTGGCCAGCAGTGTCATTCAAATTGCACGAAATTTGCATACGTTACAGGCGAAGGCATGCTGCATTGATGTACGGAGAGCAAATGAGTGGCGCGTTATGCAAATGCGAAAGAGCTGAAAACCAGCTGTTTCGGAGGGAGTCCCCAATTCATGTGCAGCGGTGAATGACAAGATTTCGAGATAGCGATTTTGTTAACATGGCTTCGAGACGTCATTTACCAGCGGAGTTACGCTACAGACCGATTCGAAGCAAGGTAACGGTAATCAGACGTCGCAAGATGGCACAGCACCAATCGATCTGTGGTCAGCAGGATGCGGCAGCAGTTCGAAGCCACGGGTGCAGCTTCCCGAAAGTACAGCGAAGGTAGGCCAAGGGCGACGACCTCCGCGGATGACCGGTATTTGCGGCTTTCAGCACGGCGGAACGGGACGGCTACACCGACTCATCTCAGATCTGTGCTTGCGGCAGTCACCGGACGGACGGTATCAGCTTCGACGGTACGCAAATTACATGCAGGAGGACTGTATGCTCGGCGACCGGTATTATACGTGCCCCTCACCGCCCCGCCACCGGAGGGAATGTTTCAATTGGGCACGAATGCATGTGAACTGGACTCAAAATCAGTGGAAGTCCGTTCTGTTCACTAATCAGTCACGATGCTGTTTACAGAGTGTTTCTCGCCGAGTTTACATCTGGAGAGAGGCCGGTACTCGTTATCTTCCCTCTGACATCCAGGAAAGGGACACCTATGATGATGGTAGTGTTCTGGTGTGGGTAGGCATAACGTTAGGCGGCCGTACCGACCTCTATGTGTTGGCACATGGAAACCTCAATGCTCAGAGGTATAAGACGACATGCTGGACCCTATTGTTCGTCCGTATGCGGCCGCAATTGGCGATACATTTGTACTGTAGGCGAATAACGCCGGCCCTCACACAGCTCGCCTCGTGCACCAGTACCTGTAACAGGAGACAAGAGTCCGTATGGAGGGGCTAGCACGATCTCTCTCCCGATCTGAATCCCATTGAGCATGTTTGGGATGCTCTCGGGAGGCATGTTGCTGGCTTCCAGCCCTCTCACCCGAACCCTGCTGGGGCTCCGCTCGAGCAATGGACGCAGCAACCCACAGAACTTCTCGACACTATAATTAACAGCATGGAACATCGCTGTTGGGCCTGTATTGCTGTTCGGGGTAACCACATTCTGTATTGAAGTACCTTTTCCTATTTCATCGTGGTACCTATATTTCTGCATCTTCACATTTTTTTATTGAAGGTTTAACGACCACCATGACCAACTCAATGGGCTATAAGCAGTCGCCCGTGACTAATTTAGGGCCAAACACAACATCCATGCCTCACCGGGATTCGAACCCGGACCCCTTTCCAACGAATGATCAGAAGCCATTGCTTAGACCACTGCGCCATCGGAGCAGCTTTTCACATTTGCATCACTCACACCAAATGTAAATGCTTTGCGTCGCATGTTCTTGCCGCCCCAGTGGCGCAGTGGTCTAAGCAGTGGCTTCTGGTCCGAAAGGGGTTCGGGTTCGAATCCCGTGAGGTATAGATATTGTGCTTGTCTTACGGCGCTGGCTCTCTCTCCTTTCCCTGGAGCTAGTGACCCTAAATCAGGGACGGACGATTGCTTATAGCCCATTGAGTTGCTCACAATGGTCGTTAAACCTCCAATAAAATAAAAATAATTCACATCGGTGGCATACTTTTTGAGTTATCACGATTTTTCAATTTATTGTTTAATTTATGGAAACCAGTGTATATATACGTTATATACAAAAGTACACAAATAGAATTGGGGAAAATCATTTTTGAAAAAATCAAAATACGACAAGGCTAATCAGATAGGTTGCGCAGTTCGCAGCATACCCAATGGATCAGAAAAATAAATACTGATAACTAGAAAAGCGAAAAACACAGAAGTTTCGATAGAATACTCAAAAAATTTGGAAAAGCATGAGGTCATCAAAAGACCAATTAGAAAAATGCAATTTCGTAAAATGGCGAGAAGTTCTAATAACAAGAAAATCGAAAAACACAGAAATTTCGATAAAACGCTTAATGATTCGAAAAATGCACAATTTCGTAAAAAAAAAAGAAAAAAAAATTAACCAGAGTCCAGCTTTCAACTCACTTGTCAGTCAGACGAGATTGTTTTTTCGGTGTGTTCTGCTAAGTTTTTTTTTTTTTTTTTGGGGGGGGGTTACTGCAAGCTTTTATTTAATTCGTTAGTAAGGTTCGACTTTTAGTAAGCTTTATATTGTTTATTTTATTATAGTGGCTTCGGGAGCATTTTTCAGTCGACATTGGCTATTCCCTGCCGTTTATTGACACTAGAAAAGCCACTTTTCCAGGTTGATGCTCTCCCGAAGAAGGCAACCTGGTTTCCAGTTCCTAATTTTTTTTTTTTTTTTTTTTTACGAAATTGTGCATTTGTCGA
The DNA here is from genome assembly GCA_039090855.1 of Macrothele yani. Classification (NCBI taxonomy): domain Eukaryota; kingdom Metazoa; phylum Arthropoda; class Arachnida; order Araneae; family Macrothelidae; genus Macrothele; species Macrothele yani. The sequence goes on along the minus strand of CM077020.1, from coordinate 10,394,164 downwards.
ATTATTGAGCACTTTACCGCAATTATGTGTTTTTCGATTTTCTTGTTATTAGAACTTCTCGCTATTTTTTTTTTTTTTTTTTTGATTAAAGGTTTAACGACCACCGTGAGCAACTCAATGGGCTATAAGCAGTCGCCCGTCCCTAATTTAAGGTCACTGGTTCCAGGGAAGGGAGAGAGCCAGTGCCGTAAGACAAACACAACATCCATGCCTCACCGGGATTCGAACCCGGACCCCTTACGGACGAATGATCAGAGGCCAGCGCCTTAGACCACTGCGCCACAGGGGCGGCGATTGGAGGTTTAACGACCACCGTGAGCAACTCAATGGGCTATAAGCAGTCGCCCGTCCCTAATTTAGGGTCACTGGTTCCAGGGAAGGGAGAGAGCCAGTGCCGTAAGACAAACACAACATCCATGCCTCACCGGGATTCGAACCCGGACCCCTTACAGACGAATGATCAGAGACCAGCGCCTTAGACCACTGCGCCACCGGGGCGGCCTCGCCATTTTTCGAAATTGCCTTTTTTCTAATTCGTCTTTCTGTGACTTTGTGATTCGCCGAATTTTTTTTTTTTTTTTGAGTATGTATATACACTGCCTGACAGAGAAAATGCCACCCCATTAAGAAATGCTCGAAAACAGACCAAACTGCACACACAGATAGCCAAGTAGGTCCTGAACAAATTATTTGTCACATATACAGACTAGGCTCCAGTGCCCGAATATACAAGATGATCAATAAGGAGTGCCCCCCATTTTGGGGGATACAGCGTTGAATCCGACGTGGCATTCAAGCAATGAGAGTCCGAATAGAGTCCTGGGGTATCGTGAACCATGTGGTGTTGATCCGAGTCGACAGTTCATCTTCATTTTGCGGGGGTGGGAGGGTACTCAACCGACGTCCAACGCGTCCCACAGATGATCTATGGGAGAAAGATCGGGGGATCGTGCTGGCCAAGGAAGCATCAGCACACCCTGTAAAGCATTCAGGCTGCTCCGAGTGGTATGCGGCCGGGCATTATCTTGTTGACAAACGGTATTTCGGATGCCCTGCAGATGCGATAGTGCCATGGGCTTCAGCACTTCGACAACATAGCGGCGTGCCATCAATGTGCTCGTAATGCATACAAGCGGTGAGCGGATGTTGGCGCTGATAACACCCCACACCATAATTCCACGTTGCCGGGCAGTGTGGCGCTCCATGGTGGCGGAGGAATCCTCCCGTTGGCCACGTCGCCTCCAGACTCTTTTACGGCGATCATCCATGGTGAGACAGAACCGTGATTCGTCGCTGAACACCACACTGTTCCATTCGGCACCCCACTCAGCTCTGGAGCGACACAACGCCAAGCGGTGACGACGATGACTCGCTGTTAAGGGTAGTCTTCTCAACGGAAGGATGGACAGCAAACCAGACGCAGCCAATCGGCGCAACACTGACGCGCCGATATCGGAGCACCCGAACCTCCCCGTACACTCCATAAAATGTTGCCCGTTGTGGCCTGTGGGTCCGCTACGGCATGACGTCGGACGCGACGATCCGTGCGTTCGGACGTCCGTCTCCGTGCCCCCTACGACGTTGCACAGATCCTTCCTGTTACCACTGTATCCAAATGCGACCGATGGTTGTTGCATCACTTTGCGTTTCTTCCAATACGACGCAAGGACCATCCGGCGTACGAAGGCCTACGATGACACCTCTCGTGAACTCATCCGTTTGACGAAATTGCGTACGACGGCGTCTTAACGGCATTGGCACCCCTTGTTCGTTCTCTAGACACGGCTACAGCAGAACCACTCACTTCTCGCGGCCGTAACGACGTCTCGACTAATGGCCTTATGGGCTGGTTGCCCGCTTATATTTTGCACTCCGTTCATGTGATTGGCCTGCAAATGCAATGATCTGCATAACTTGTACGTGAGCACACACCCTGCAATTTGCATGGATGGTGTGGCATTTTCTCTGTCAGGCAGTGTATATTCACATTGATGAAGAAATTAATCGGTGTGTAAAAGTTGGATGGCGAGCTTTTGGAAGAAACAGTACAATTTTTAAGAGCAGTATGCCTTTAAGTCTTAAAAGGAAAATTGTTAAACAATGCATCCTTTCAGTGCTTCCGCATAGAGCGGAGAAATGGACCTTAATTAAAAAAGACATACAAAGACTGCAGCAAACTGAAAGAGGCATGCAGAGATGCATGCTTGGGGTAACCAGGAAAGATAAGAAGAGGAACTCATTAATAAGTAAAATTACAAGAGTGGACGACATCATGATCAGAGAAAAATCACTGAATTGGCAATGGGCTAGACATGTTGCTAGAAGAACGGACCACCGATGGACAACCGAAATTTTAGACTGGATTCCAGAGGACAGAAAAAGACACAGAAGAAGACCTCATGGGAGATGGGTAGATGAAATTCGAAAGCATGCCGGAGTAACATGGAGGAGACAGGCTCAAGACAGACAGTTGTGGAAGAAACTTGGGAAGACTCTCATCCAGCAGTGGATTGACAATGGTTGACAATGATTATATATATATGTATATACATATATCTCCCAAGCTCTTTAATGCCACATTGGAAAATGTCTTTCAATCACTGAACTGGGAAAACAAAGGGATAAATATTAATGGAGATTATCTAACTCACCTTCGTTTTGCTGATGACGTAGTCATTTTTGCAACTACCCCATCAGAGCTGCAGAGTGTGATCCAGGAACTTGCTGACAAGAGTAAAGAAGTGGGATTAAAAAGGAACTTTGAGAAGACAAAAGTGATGCACAATGCTTTTACAAGAAATGAAGATTTATCGATTGATGGAGATAACAGATACGTACGTTTATCTTGGACAGCAGATATCAAGTGAGGGTCACATTGATGAAGAAATTAATCGGCGCATAAAACTTGCCTGGAGAGCTTTTGAAAGAAACAGCATAATTTTCAAGAGAAAGAGATTTTTTAAAAGAAAAGTGTTTGATCAATGCATCCTTCCAGTGCTTACGTATGGTGCAGAAACGTGGACCTTAACTAAAAGAGACATACAAAGGCTGCAGACAACTGAAATCAGTATGGAGAGGTGCATGCTTGGTGTAACCAGGGACGATAAGAAGAGAAACTCGTGGATCCGAAAAATGACAAGAGTGGAAGACATCATGATTAGAGTTAAATCCCTGAAATGGCAATGAGCTGGACATACTGCCAGAAGGACAGACCATCGATGAACAGCCGATATTTTAGATTGGATTCCAAGGGAAAGGAAAAGACCCAGAAGAAGACCACATGGGAGATGGGTGGATGAAATTCGAAAGTATGCGGGAGTAAAATGCAGGAGACTGGCACAAGACAGACCGTTGTGGAGGAAACTATATATCATCATCATCATTGTCAACCATTCTCAATCCACTGCTGGACGAAGGCCTCCCCAAGTTTCCTCCACAACTGTCTGTCTTGCGCCAGTCTCCTATTTTGTCACTCCCGCATACTTTCGAATTTCATCCACCCATCTCCCATGTGGTCTTCTTCTGGGTCTTTTCCTGTCCCTTGGAATCCAATCTAAAATTTCGGCTGTCCATCGATGGTCTGTCCTTCTGGCAGTATGTCCAGCCCATTGCCATTTCAGGGATTTAACTCTGATCATGATGTCTTCCACTCATGATGATCATGATGTCTTCCACTCATGATGATCATGATGTCTTCCACTCTCGTCCACGAAAAGCACGCCCACACGAGTTCCTCTTCTTATCTCTCCTGGTTACACCAAGCATGCTCCTCTCCATGCTGCTTTGAGTTGTCTGCAGCCTTTGTATGTCTCTTTTAGTTAAGGTCCACGTCTCTGCACCATACGTAAGCACTGGAAGGATGCATTGATCAAACACTTTTCTTTTAAGACATAATGGCATATTGCTCTTGAAAATTATGCTGTTTCTTCCAAAAGCTTGTGACGTACCTGCCAGCAGGACGCACACGACATAAAGGCAGATAGTAGTCAGAACAAACGTCCGCGTAGCTCATTTAGTAGAGTGACTTATTCCGGCATGAGGGGATCCGGGTTCGAATCCTGGCGTGGACAGAAATGACGGAGAAATTTACTTCGTTATAATGGCGCCCGAACTTTCCGGATGACCCGACCGTTCAAAATCTCGCAATGGTGTGATGTTCTTTCCACACCGCGAGATAGGAAAAATAAGAGAATCCCTTCTCCAGCGCTTCGAAAAATAAATGTGTGTGACGTTGCATTCCACACACCCGATTGACTGGGAGTTCTCAAGTACGTTCTACAGCGGATGGCTGCCTGCTACGATTCATGGTCACGGCTGACCCGTGGGCCATGCCCCCGGCCCTCTTTTGGGGGGGATGTGACGTACCTGCCAGCAGGACGCACACGACATAAAGGCAGATAGTAGTGAGAACAAACGTCCGCGTAGCTCAGTTGGTAGAGTGACTTATTCCGGAATGAGGGGATCCGGGTTCGAATCCTGGCGTGGTCAGAAATGACGGAGAAATTTACTTCGTTATAAGCTCTCCACGCAAGTTTTGTACGCCGATTAATTTCTTCATGAATGTGACCCTCACTTGATATCTGCTGTCCAAGATAAACGTACCTGTCTGTTATCTCCAGCATTTCTCCATCAATCGATAAATCTTCATTTCTTGTAAAAGCATTGAACATCACTTTTGTCTTCTGAAAGTTCATTTTTAATCCCACTTCTTTACTCTTGTCAGCAAGTTCCTGGATCATACTCTGCAGCTCTGATAGGGTAAGTGCAAAAATGACTACGTCATCAGCAAAACGAAGGTGGGTTAGATAATCTCCATTAATTTTTATCCCTTTGTTTTCCCAGTTCAGTGATTGAAAGACATTTTCAAATGTGGCATTAAAGAGCTTCGGAGATATGGTGTCAGATTGTCTCACTCCCTTCCCAATTTTTATGTGTGTTGTATTTTCAAACAGCCAAATCTTTGCACTTGCATTTTCATAGATGTTATTAATAATATTATTGTATGCATCTTCAATACCGTAGGATTTCAGAGCCATTGTAACTGCTGATGGTTTCACCGAATCAAAGGCTTTTTCATAATCGATAAAAGCCATGCACAATGGAAGTTCATATTCCCTCGCTCTTTCAGTTAGTTGTCTCAGTACGTGGATATGTTCTATTGTGCTGTAGCCACTCCTGAATCCAGCTTGTTCTCTCGGTTGAGCCATGTCCAGTGTCACCTTTAAGCGGTGTGAAAGAACTTTAGTGAAGATTTTATAAACCACTGATAGGAGGCTGATAGGTCTGTAGTTCCTGAGATTCTCAATGTCACCTTTTTTATGTAGCAGGATCATTGCAGCATTGTTCCAATCCTCAGGAATCTTCCCTTCATTAAGGCATCGAGTGAAAATTTAGGCGAGTACTGTTTCGATTTCTCCACTTGCTTCTTGTATGATGTCTACAGTAATTCCATCTTCTCCTGGAGCTTTTCCCCGCTTCATGTTCTTGATTGCATGTGCAACTTCTGCTGGGAGGACTGGAAGAACTCTGGTACTGGTACCTTTCATGATGTCTGGAGTACACGTATCATCCCTTTCATACAATTTGGAGTAGAAATCTTTCACTCTTGTCAAAATTTCGCCTCTGGTTCTTGTTACAGAACCATTTTCTTTTCTCAGTGCCATAATCTGTTTTCTTCCCTTACTGAGATGTCCCTTTGCAATCTTTAGGCTTTGGTTGTTTTCAATTGCTTTCCTCACTAGTTCACAGTTGAATTTTCTTACGTCTTCAGTGATACTTTTTCGTACTGTCTTGCATAGCTCTATGTATTCCACTTTGGAAGTCACATCTTCTTTAGTTGTCCTCATCTCTCTTCTTTTTTGCATCAACATTTTGGTTTTTCCTGATAATTTGTTTATATGCAACTTGTTCTTAGACCCAGCTAATTTTGTTGCTGTTCCATAAGAGCTTTGGTTACTTTTCTGTTAACTTCAGAAATATCCACTTCTTCCGATGTTAGGCCTTCTAAAGCAGAGAACCTGTTCTTCAGTTCCAACTTGAAAGTATTATGGTGTTTTTTAAGGTTGGTTATGTCAATACATTTTGTTTGTCTTATGAGCTTGCCACGTTCGAGTTTAGTGTTGAGGTGCATCTTACATCTCACCAATCTATGGTCACTACCTGTGTTGAACTTGTTTATCACACTGCAGTCTTCTATGACGAATTTTTTGTTACACATAATTAAATCAATTTCACTTGTCGTCCCATTTGGATGTCTCCATGTCCATTTCCTTTGTGGCTTTTTCTTGAAAAAGGAGTTCAAGATGAAAAACCCTTCTGCCTCTGCAAACTTAACGAGAGTATTTCCACGCTGGTTTCTGTTGCCGTGACCGAATTTACCTACTGAAGTTTCATTCTGTTGCAGTTGCCCTATTTTTGCATTGAAATCTCCCAGAATTATCTTCAAGTGCTGCTTACCTTTATTATTTAGATGACGAATTTCCTCATAGAATTTTTCAATTTCTTCTTTAGGATGACTTGTGGTGGGTGCATAAGTTTGAATAATCTGAGCCTGGTATCTTCTCGAGAGTTGGAAAACGAGTCGTGCAGCTCTGTCAGAGGAACTTTTAACTTCTGCAACTTTATCCTTCAGTTTCTTGTTTATTATAAATCCAACACCACTAGTTCTGATAGTATCAGTCCCATGATAGTAGAAGAGATGTGCACTTTTCAGTTCAATGAGATCTTCTCCTTTTCTCCTTACCTCACTTAGCCCGACGATGTGCCACTTGATCCTTTGTAGTTCCTCTTCCAATGCAAGAAGCCTTAAATCAGAAGATAGGGAGCGTCCGTTATACGTTGCCAAGGTCAGCATCAGATGGCAGCCTAGTCCCGTCCACCGGGGATTCTTAGCACCCTCTGCCTTCATGTCGCACTGGCCGCTGCCTTGGCCAGGTACATTCAAGCTGCCGGAGACTGAGGGCCAAGATTTAAGTTGTGGAGCCATTTTGGAGGGGTTTGGCCATAACTCACCACGCTGGCCAAGCGGGTTGGTGAGTGTGGAATAGAATTTCCTCTAATCCTGATGGTATAGTCATACCGCTATTGGCGGTCGTCAGAGCCCCTTTAGTGGGAACAGGATGCACCACGAGAAGGCGGGGTTGACATTTGTCAAGGAGAGGCTGTGATGTTACGCATCACCTGACCTTACATCCCACACACACACACATATATATATATATATATATATTGACAAAAGTCACCGGACACCCCTTCAAAAGCAAATGAAGGGTCCGCTGCTTTGTTAAGATGCGTGGTACAGCTGCAAACGGTATAAAAACAAGCCTGCAACTGACCACGATCATATCGCACTGTGAGGGTGAGTGAAAATGTCGCAGCGGGAGAAAACTGATTTTGAGAAAGTAAACATTGCTGGGTGTTATATTAGTGGGTTGTCCAAAAGATAAACCGAGAGGCGTTTAAACATAATCAGTACATCCAAAACAGTTGATTTGGGTAAGTGGAAAACACATGGCGTGCCTGAAGCAGCAAACGTACCGGCAGACCAAAGAAAATCAGTGATAGAGGACGTCGAAGCCTCAGGAGAGTCGTTACAACTAATCGACGGAGTACTGCACAAGACCTCAGTGTATAGGTGAGTAAAAATGCTGGAACCTCGGTATGTACACGTACCATTCGCAGAGAACTTCATTCCATGGGTTACGTGGTTGTGCGGCTGCTCATAAGCCTTTCATCTCCAATCGGAATGCTTCTCGTCGTTTAGCACGGTGTAAAGAACATTTATCGTGGACCGTAGATCAATGGAAACGGGTCCTATGGACTGATGAATCCAGATACACGATCCATCAGTCTGATGGCCGTGTGTATGTATGGCGGCAGCCGGGGAACGCTATTTACCACAGTGTACTGTTCTTACGGTCAAATTTGGAGCTGGCAGTGTACTCGTGTGGGCGTGCTTTTCGTGGTATGGTCCCGGCCGATTGGTTATCGCGGACAAACCTGTTAACCAGCACGTCTACCTCGATATTCTGGACAATTATGCCCTACCGAGCTTTGTTGGTACCAGCAGGATAATGCACCGAGCCATAAAGCAAGGACTGTTACGGTGTGTAATTCCGTATCGTGTGCTGACTAGCCAGCACAGAGCCTTGATCTTAATCCCATAGATCACCCATAGGATGAATTAGAGCGCCGCGTAAGAAAAGAAGTTTAGAACCGAGGACTACTACTAAGCAACAGTTAGCGGCAGCATTATGTTCTGAATGGAAGTGCATACCTACCGCTGTGTTCCAAAACTTTATCGAAAGCATGTCTCGTAGGATCAATACATGCATTACTGCCAAAGCTGAACGACACCGTACTAATGTATGTCAATATATGCTATGTTGTGTTTCTCGTCTAGGCGTCCGGTGACTTTTGTCAAAATATATATACACTGAGTGCCAGAAAAACTGGTACACCAGTCTAATACTTGGTAGGTCCCCCATGGGAGCGCAGGACTGCAGAAATATGATGCGGCATGGGCTCCACTAGCTTCTGGAAATATGCTGTAGGCAATGCACACCATACTTCCTGCAGAGCGTTCCACAATTCGGGTGTATTACGAGGTCTCAGATTCCTGTGTTCGATAGCGCGTTGCATGGCATCCCAAATGTGTTCTATCACGTTCAGATCTGGAGACTTGGGTGGAAATGGCAACACCCCAAACTCAGATGAATGCTCCTCTAACCATAATGTGGCGTCCTGACACTTGTGTGGAGGTGCATTGTTCTGTTGGAACAGGCCCAACCCATCAGCATGACTGCAGGACATGAACGGGTGTACCTCGTCAGAAAGGATAGCGTTGGCCGTTCACAGACGTTTGTAGACGTACCAGGGGACCCAGTGAAGTCTAGCTAAACACACCCCATACCATTACGGACCCCCCACCAGCCGGTACAGTTCCCTGTTGACCGGCGGGATCCATGGCTTCATGGGGTTTGCGCCACACACGAATCCTTCAATCTGCCCGATACAGTTGGAAACGCGAGTCGTCAGACCAGGCTACTTGTTTCCAGTCATCAAGTGTCCAAGTGCTGGTGCTGCCGTGCCCAAGCGAGGCGCATAGCTCTGTGTCATGCACCCATCAAGGGTACTCGAGTTGGGCGTCGGCTCCCAAAGCCCATATCGTGCAGGGTACGTTGCACAGTCCGGACGCTGATACTTGTTGAGGCTCCAGCATTGAATTCCAATGATACCTGCGAGAGTGTTGCAGGTCTATCGTATGAAACGATTCTTGACAGCCGACGATGGTCACGTTCACCCAATGTCTTTTTACGGCCACTCTGGTATCGTAGGTTGGAGGTTTTGCCAGAATTCTTGTAATCACGGTACGCCCTTGCAATGGTCGTCCGTGAAAATTCGAACTTCGTTTCTACCTCCGAAATACTACGACACCGCGTTGAAAATCGCTTAAATCATTATTACTTGTCATTCTCAAGCCGAAAACAGCTCTGACAGCTGGCAAGGATATCTATGGCTTTATATACGCACTGGTGGACGCAACCGAGTACGCGCATAGGTGACGTTACTATGTATTTTGCATAAGCTCGTCTGTACCAGTTTTTCTGGCTCTTTTTTTTTTTTTTTTTGGATTGGAGGTTTAACGACCACCGTGAGCAACTCAATGGGCTATAAGCAGTCGCCCGTCCCTAATTTAGAGTCACTGGTTCCAGGGAAGGGAGAGAGCCAGTGCCGTAAGACAAACACAACATCCATGCCTGACCGTGATTCGAACCCGGACCCCTTACGGACGAATGATCAGAGGCCAGCGCCTTAGACCACTGCGCCACCGGGGCGGCTTTTCTGGCTCTTCAGTATATATATATATATATATATATAATCATCAACCATTATCAATCCAGTGCTGGACGCAGGTCTTCCCAAGTTTCTTCCACAAAGGTCTGTTTTGTGCCAGTCTCTTCCATATTACTCCCGCATACGTTCGAATTTCATCCACCCATCTCCCACGTGGTCTTGTTCTGGGTCTTTTCCTGTCCCTTGGAATCCAGTCTAAAATTTCGGCTGTTCACCGATGGTCTGTCTTTCTGGCAATATGTCCAGCCCATTGCTCGTTCGTGACAGACGTAGTGTTGGTGGCTCCAATATTTTATACATTTTAGTGTGGATTACCTCGTCCCTCACTCACCTGTTGCGTGGCCAGGCTGTCTAAAGATACTGTGTACGTTTTGAGCTACTTTTCTAACGTTCTCGTCCTTGTATTAGTTCATATTCACCCGTTTTCATATCGTTTGCTCGGTTGTTTACGTTTGGAAGCTGTCAACATGGCGGCTTCCGGTATTTCCTTATCATCTCTGGGCGTGGCAGATGCACGTCACGTCACACTTCCCACGTCCAATGAAGTTAACATAGCCGCCACGGTGGCGCAGTGGTCTAAGCGATGGCCTCTGATTATTCGTCCGTAAGGGGCCCGGGTTCGAATCCCGGTGAGGCATGGATGTTATGTTTGTCTTACGGCACTGGCTCTCTCCCTTCCCTGGAACCAGTGACCCTAAATTAGAGCCGGGCGACTGCTTATAGCCCATTGAGTTGCTCACGGTGGTCGTTAAACCTCCAATAAAAAAAAGTTAACATATACTCGCGTCCTCAGATGTGTCTGGTAAGATGCCTTCCCTGCTTTCTAGTGCTTCTGCTCCGGTGCCTTCACTGGACTTATTATTATTTATTATTGTAGGTTTATTTATTTTTTTTTTTTTGATTGAAGGTTTAACGACCACCATGAGCAACTCAATGGGCTATAAGCAGTCGCCCGTCCCTAATTTAGGGTCACTGGTTCCAGGGAAGGGAGAGAGCCAGTGCCGTAAGACAAACACAACATTCATGCCTGACCGGGATTCGAACCCGGACCCCTTACGGACGAATGATCAGAGGCCATCGCTTAGACCACTGCGCCACCGGGGCGGCATTGTAGGTTTAACGACCACCGTGAACAACTCAATGGGCTATAAGCCGTCGCCCGTCCCTAATTTAGGGTCACTGGGGCCAGGGAAGGGAGAGAGCCAGTGCCGCAAGACAAACACAACATCCATGCCTCACCGGGATTCGAACCCGGACCCCTTTCAGACGAATGATCATAGGCCATCGCTTAGACCACTGCGCCACCGGGGCAGCTCACTGGACTTAGCTGCGCTTTCTTCTTCAGCTCCTGCATCTGCCTCGGCGCCCTCCCTGGGTACTACTGATTCTACTGCCTTGCCTTCGGCCTGTGCTTCTCTTCCCTCACAGCCTTCAGTGTCTGCTGGATCCGAACAGACTTCTCTCCCGAGGATGTCATTTGCCTCTACAGTGAAACGAGGCGCTACTTCTACGTCCGATTCCTCTAAACCTGAGGGTCTTTTGCAATCAACACCTATTGTTCAGGTAGCCAACCACAAGGTGACGGTAACGATACATGACAATTCGCAGATTGCCCGTGAGTTCCATAACCTCCTGGATAGAGGTGTGCTCTTTCATGCCTTACCAAATACTCCATTGCCACGCTATATGGAAGCCCTCTCTGTACATGTGTAGTCTGCGTCCATTACGGGAATTTCCCGTACTCCTCGGGGTATCTCGGTTCAGTTCAATCACAAGGAGGATGCTGACTTTTTTCTTGCACACGGACTTTCGATTGGGACAAAACATCTCATCCCTTCGCCTCTTTCCAAGCGGCCGGTGAACATCACGTTCTATCCTGTTCCACAGGAAGTGCCTGATACTGCACTTCCTCTCCTTGTCAGTCATGTATGTAAATTTGTTGGCAAGGTTCTTCGCCTCTCTGACGCTCCCCGCGGAACTCCATTTGCACATGCTACAGGACCTCGTCGTCAGTTATTGGTCGTCTTTCCCACTGAGAAAGCCTTGGCGGATTGCCCTACAGAAGCTACTGTTGAAATTGGCTCACGAACGTACAGTTTCAAGGTTTTTTTTATTGAAGGTTTAACGACCACCGTGAGCAACTCAATGGGCTATAAGCAGTCGCCCGTCCCTAATTTAGAGTCACTGGTTCCAGGGAAGGGAGAGAGCCAGTGCCGTAAGACAAACACAACATCCATGCCTCACTGGGATTCGAACTCGCACCCCTTCGGACGAATGATCAGAGGCCATCGCTTAGACCACTGCGCCACCGGGGCAGCTTTCAAGGTTTTCAACACTCACTATTGTACACACTGTTTTTTTTTTTTTTTAATTGAAGTTTTAACGACTACCGTGAGCAACTCAATGGGCTATAAGCAGTCGCCCGTCCCTAATTTAGGGACACTGGTTCCAGGGAAGGGAGAGAGCCAGTGCCGTAAGACAAACACAACATCCATGCCTCACCGGGATTCGAACCCGGATCCCTTTTGGACGAATGATCAGAGGCCATCGCTTAGACCACTGCGCGTACACACTGTTCAACACAGGATCATACTACTGCCTCCTGTGAACGCTTTCGACGTGGTCGTTCATCAAGTTCGCAACTCACTGCGGACCACAGTGGTCTTTCTACTATCCCCGCTACCGGTAGTTTGCCTGACGCGACCTCTTCGTTTCTCCGTCAGACGAACATTTCAGTCACGGACAATGCTGCCTTTCCACCTCTCCCGACCCGTATGATTGTGCATCCACCTTCAAGATTGGTAGAGATGTCTTTTACTACAGATGTGTCTACAGCGGAGTGTTCCGATCCGGATGTGTTGAGGGGTGGTTTGGCAGATCGGCCGGATCTCCAATTACAACCTTGTCTACAATACCCTTGTTGCCAAGTCTTCCTGCAGCCTCGGCTGTTGTATCAGTCTTCACTAAGGCTGATCTGCTACGTATTGCTTCTTCGGCGACGTTGGTTTCCTCGTCTTCTGACTCGGGAGGTGAGCCTGATCCATTAATGGATACATCCGCCTCAGCATCTTCTTCGAAGCGTATTGGAACTCCCAAAGGCGCTGTAAAACAGAAAAGCCGCCCCGGTGGCGCAGTGGTCTAAGCGATGGCCTCTGATCGTTCGTCCGAAAGGGGTCCGGGTTCGAATCCCGTGAAGCATGGATGTTGTGATTGTCTTACGGCAGTGGCTCTCTCCCTTCCCTGGAGCCAGTGACCCAAAATTAGGGACGGGCGACTGCTTATAGCCCATTGAGTTGCTCACGGTGGTCGTTAAACCTGCAATAAAAAAAACAGAAAAAGTTAAAACAACTTTCTGTGCCTCTTTCTGAGGATTAATCTAGTGTCCCAGGTGTTTTTGGCTCCGGTGCTTTTCCACCTGATGATTCTTCAAACAGTATGGTTCTCCGCTCAGGTCCTGTTAATCCTCTCTCTAATGCTGAGGTTCTACAGGCCATTGATACGTTTCCTCCAGTTCCTGGACCACTGTCCAGACAGCAACTTTTACGTTTTTTTCAACCTGCACGTACGATTGTTTGTTCTGAAGAATTCCTCCACTCACCTGATCTGGACCTGTTTGCTGCGGTAACGCAATTCGAAGCTTACGTGCCATTTTTTAAATCTCTGTGTGCCACCGATCCTCGGTATCAGGCGCTTTTGAGACGTTACACGCGCCGTCTCGCCTCCTTGAAGGAGCTCGCTGAGAAGTATATATGCGATACCTCCTTTCCTCTTGCCGATGACCTTTAGCTCACTTCCCCAAACCGATCACTTTTTGTTCTCTTAATGCTAGGGGATTTGTGAACCCGTTCGTAAATTCTCCGGTTTTTGCAGAATTAGTGCCTGTTGATTCTGATGTTTTCCATATATTTTAAATTTGCTATATTTGTGTGTTTCTACCGTGTTTCACAAGTAATGTATTTTCAATTTGCTATAATTGTGTGTTTTTGCTGTGTTTTCACGAATAATCGGTCTCTGTACTTGTGTGAGCTCCCCAGTATCTCTTTATCATTATCTTATCTGTTGTTTCCTGAATTTGTGCCTTGTTTTTTGAATTTCCTGTACTTGTGAGTTGTTGCTGTGTTAGTGCTTTCCTCGATCGCGGATTACTTTAGTGGTTCATTTGGTACCATTGTTATTTTTATAAAGTTGATGAGTTACTCAATAATGTTTTGCGCTCTAAACACATTTAAGTTCCGTTCGGATGATTTATGATGGCATAGTACATTTCATATAGTTGTGCACATGTGTTATTCATATCGTTTGACATGCCGATATGCCATTCATTGTTCGTGTGGATATTCATTTCCTTTCTGTGTAACTTTGTGCTGCATCGTGGATATACATACATTGCCGCACTTTTGTTTTCTGTATTGCAACTTTCAATGTATCTCCTATGTTTGTATTTCATTATAGCAATAAACTGGGTACCACTATGGTACCCAAAGTTACCAATATCAATACCATTGCCATTTCAGGGATTTAACTCTGATCATGATGTCTTCCACTCTTGTCATTTTTCGGATCCACGTGTTCCTCTTCTTATCTCTCCTGGTTATACCAAGCATGCACCTCTCCATGCTGCTTTGAGTTGTCTGCAGCCTTTGTATGTCTCTTTTAGTTAAGGTCCACGTCTCTGCACCATACGTAAGCACTGGAAGGATGCATTGATCAAACACTTTTCTTTTAAGACATAATGGCATATTGCCCTTGAAAATTATGCTGTTTCTTCCAAAAACTCTCCAGGCAAGTTTTATACGCAGATTAGTTTCTTCAACAATGTGACCCTCACTTGATATCTGCTGTCCAAGATAAACGTACGTGTCTGTTATCTCCAGCTTTTCTCCATCAATCGATAAATCTTCATTTCTTGTAAAAGCATTGAACATCACTTTTGTCTTCTGAAAGTTCAGCTTTAATCCCACTTCTTTACTCTTGTCAGCAAGTTCCTGGATCATACTCTGCAGCTCTGATGGGGTAGTTGCAAAAATGACTATGTCATCAGCAAAACGAAGGTGAGTTAGATAATCTCAATGTTTATCCCTTTGTTTTCCCAGTTCAGTGATTGAAAGGCATTTTCCAATGTAGCATTAAAGAGCTTGGGAGATAAAGTGTCACCTTGTCCCACTCCCTTTCCAATTTTTATGGGAGCTGTATTCTCAAATAGCCGAATCTTTGCACTTGCATTATACATTATATTAGCTTACAACAGGATTTTTAGGTAATTTGCTGCATTGTGCCCATGGTTATGTTGCTGTTTCAGTAAAGTGGTGCGATAAATAAAGACATTCACGATATACCTTCTACCATGCGAAAGTTAAGTAAACATGTTTTTTTTATTCATGAAATTTGCGTTATCATTAAATTTAGCATCTCAAATAGTCATTGTTTTTTTGAAAAAGACCAGTTAACCACAGAGGTTAACAATGCTGTGTTGATCCAAGGGTCACCTTCTTTCCAATGCTGGAGCATTGATGAAAGAAACAGATGTTACCACAGCATGGACAATATAGCTCCGCTCACACCTAGTACGGCTTGTGTTCCTGCTGCAAGTCCTGCAGCACCCACGCTTTGCAACACCGCAAACGCACTCCCAGATGCGATGGTTCCACCAAGAACAGCACTTTGATAAGCTGCAGCAGCTGTTCCAGCCCCAACACCGGCTGCACCAAATCCTAGAGCTGGAACTACAACAACTGGAGCTGCAACTAAGGCAGCAGCCCCCAATGCCATTTTTCCTGCAGTAACTGAAATAAACACTGGAAATTAATATCACATAATGAACATTTAAGATAAAACACAACAATATTCATACACACTGAAAATCAGATTAACAGAAAATGCTGAATGATCAAATTTATCTACAACGCATCATACCTTTGAGTGAAAATGTCAAAGAAACTCCAACAAAGACATTGTTATGAATCCGGTCCAATTATTTTGAGATCTAATGGGCGAGGCCAATCAAGCCGATTAATTAAAAGGGTTTAACGGGCTCTAAGTGGGTTTCACGGCAAGAAAAGATATGTCTCCGACTGAAAAAGTGACTACCCAGATAGTATTTTTAGTTGTGTGTGGGCGGAAGCGACAATGGAATCGAAAATCATTTGGTTGCGACAGACAGTTTACTAAACACAGCTTCTGAGGCAGTTCTGGGTTGCACCAGGGGCAGACATATTAAGGGAAAGGAGCTCGTAATTTGTGTCATTAAAAGCCATGAAAGTAAGGGAAACTTCGGTTCCCTTGTGTTCTAGTGTGTGCAGAGGGGACAGATCTCAAATACTTTGTGGTGCTGGAATGAGCAAAGGATGAAGAGAAGTGAGTTACATCCTTAGACTCAGAAAAAGAGTTTGACGTGAATTTTCAACTCGAAGCAATCTCGAGAATATAATGGACGATGTCATCGCTCTTTCCACGTTATTTTCTAAACAACGCATAGCGACTGAAAAATTGTATTTCGGCACCGCTGGGATCGAACCCCAGAACTCTTGATAACTAGTCGAGTGCGTTCGAATTTACGCTACAGCGCCAACAATTCTCAGCGCCATGCGTGGTTTATCAGTCAGCATCTGACTACACGAATACGTATTGATGGTCTCAGCAACTGAGATGGCGTCATCTGGTGGCATTTAACGCAACAACTATTTAATTCTAGCTGATAAATTCAAAGAACGATAGAAATGGTTAATATATATCAAATACGTGGAGATAATGTAAATGGACGATGTCATCGCTATTTCCACGTTATTTTTTAAACAACGCATAGCGACTGAAAAATTGTATTTCGGCACCGCTGGGATCGAACCCCAGAACTCTCGATAACTAGTCGAGTGCGAGAAGCTAGTCAATCTCGAGAAGCAACGGTAAAGTAATACTTGAATTCTCATGTACGATGAGGGTCCAACAAAACCATGACCCCACGGAGATCATCCTGTCCTGGTTATCCCCAATTCGCATGAAGAAGAGAAGCGCCAAAACAGGTGTTGCCGAGTGACCTACCGATTTTTGATTTTTTTTTTGATTGGAGGTTTAACGACCACCGTGAGCAACTCAATGGGCTATAAGCAGTCACCCGTCCCTAATTTAGGGTCACTGGTTCCAGGGAAGGGAGAGAGCCAGTGCCGTAAGACAAACACAACATCCATGCCTCACCGGGATTCGAACCCGGACCCCGTTCGGACGAATGATCAGAGGCCATCGCTTAGACCACTGCGCCACCGGGGCGGCCCTACCGATTTTGTCCGCCGTCTTTACGTGTACGTGGGTCTATGTTGTGTCGTGCCAGTTGTCTGAAGAATCCGTCCAGTGGAGCAAAAACCCCTCTCGGTAATAAATAATTACCAAGCGAAAGACGTCCCTGTGCTTCGTGTTAATGTTTTTTTTCTTTTTACTGGGGGGTTTAACGACAACCGTGAGTAACTTAATGAGCTATAAGCAGTCACCTGTTTCTAATTTAGGGCCACTGGTTCCAGGAAAGAAAGAGCCAGTGCTGTAAGACAAGCACAACATCCATGCCTCACCGGGATTCGAACCCGGACCCATCTCAGGCTAATAATCATAAGTTAGCGCTTAGACCACTGCGCCATCGGGGCGGCCTTTTAATGTTTGCCAAAGTGAATGAAAGCTTACGAGATCGTCAACCAGCAAAATCAAAAAATTGACCCGCATGATCTGGCGACATTGCTGAAATCTGTGTGCCGCCCTGGTGGCGCAGTGATCTGAGCGATGGCTTCTGATACCGGTCGCATGTGTTGGAGCTCCAGAGATTGAGTTGGTCATTTTGCCGGTTCTGGATATTTTTACGTGGTTTTGTACTGTGTTTGTGTTTCTGCAATCCTTTTCACCGCACAAGTAGTGACGGTGGTCACATTTACGTACGTTTTTTTAGTTTTGAGTGTTGCAAGGAGCAACACTTGTCGTTTTCGTTAGGGTTAGAGGCCGAGATGGCTTCTACTCAGCTTCACGAGCTCAACTCTTCTTGTGTTGGTATGGCTTCTGCATTGTCTTCTGCTGTGTTTTCTCAGGCTACTATTCCTACCATGATCAATGTTTCAGCGTCGTCTACTAATGCCATTTCTACTGATAAAGTGCTACGTGTCCCACCAGTGATTTTGGGTGCTGGGGTTGAGGTAAACAACCAACCCCCACCTTCTACTTATGCTGCTGCTGCTTCCAATTCTGGATTATCTGCGCGACCAGTGCCTTTTGCTTCATCCAAAGTGTTTGTTTCTAGGGAAGTGGGTGTGCTGAGGGTTACTGTTCCTGAGGACCCTGATGAAGGTAAGAGCTTTTCATCGGCTCTGTTATTATGTGTTTACTTTCCCACTCTGCGTGACACCCCCTCCCACTGTATCTTGATGCTATCTGTAAAAATATCACATCTGAGAGCGTCGTTTCAGTTATTAGAATGGGAGGGGAGTAATTGCTCATTTCACTGTTCGCCAAGCTGTTGATACTATTTTACTTTCCGGTATCGATATTGGTCCCATTCATCTTACTGCCATTCCTTGTATCCAAAGACCAATAACTGTTACTCTTTCCCCAGTTCCAACTGCTGTCCCTGATTCGATTCTGGTCCAAGCCTTAGGTACGCTTGGCCGTGTCATCGGACTTACCAAGATCTTGCCGGCGGTGGGACATGATTCCCCTTATGCTAGAGTACAGGGCAGTAGGCGCCAGTACAGAGTTATTTTTCCTAGTGAAGCTGCCTTCTTTCAACGACCCACTACTCTGGAGCTAGACTTTGGTAATCGCAAAATTACTTGTAATATGTTTGCCGGCGTCCAGTGTTTTTCCTGCAAAGCAGAAAGTCATATTGTGAAGGAGTGTCCGCGTCGGTCCTCCCTACTCTCATCCGGGGATGCAAATTCATCGGTCATCACCCCTGCTTCTCAACCATCAACTTATGTTCAGTCTGTCACTAATTTGGAAATTCGTTCCTCCCCCACTGAGGCTCCTTCTGTCTCCTCATCTGCTGTGTCGACTGTGGTTTCCATACCATTGGAAAATGTTTCTACCAGTTCTCAACCTGAATACACCTCATCACCTCCAGCTTCAGAAGTTCCTTCTACAATAATTTCGGACGCGGATTTCCCGCCCCTTGGTCTTAGAAAAACTACTCAATTATCCACACCAGTCAAGCGTTCTGTTCCGTCAGTCTCTCATCCCCTTACCAGAACACGCAATTTGTCTCAGGTTAAAAAGAAACTTAGTGAAACCAACTCCGATTCTCGCAGCTCATCCACATCATCTCGACCGGATTGTGAATCTGTAGTTGTCTCCATTTCCAACCGTTTTGTTTTGCTCGGTGACCAACCTGATGAACTCATGGACTCTGCCTCTGAGAGTGAGACCACAGCTCATGACATGGACTCAGATGTTACCTGTGTCCCCCCCCTCCCCCAAGAACTCTCTGAACTATCATTGTATCTTGACAATACTACTATCCCAATCTCACCATTAAACTTACCTGAACTTGTCTCTTTACAGCGTTCCGAAAAAATGCTCTCTACTTAAAAACACCTGTATTAAAAACCATTTGTCTCACTTGCCTGAAGTCATACATCAGCTCTCGTTTGTGGATGAACTCTTTGATAATACTGACTTATCTGTCTGGGCTGCACAATACGGCAGGAGAACAAAATATGTTCTTAAAATACCTTCAATTGCCGGGGCCTCGCTGCTTCGGCAGCGAATGCTCTGGTTTTGGAAGACATTAGATACATGAATGCCGATATCATTATGTTGCAAGAAACCAACATTACATCTGATACTCACCCTTTGTGTTGGCGACGTTGGCCATTTCATTTTTTTCATAATTTCCGAACCCATATCGGGTCGGGAACTTCAATTGGTTTTCATAACCGTTTCTTTTCATTCATTTCAGGTATTCATGAGTCACAGAGCAGACTCGGAGTTTTTCAGTATGTTTCCTTCCGTTTTCAGTCAAGTTGTTTTCATTTACTCAATATTCATGTTCCTCAAAGTTCCATCGAAGCCGAGTCTCTTATTAACCATGCTGTTACTGTTCTTGCCCCAATCCCACCAAATGAGTATATTATTTTTGCCGGTGACTAACTGCACACTCAACCCTAGATATGACAGAACTGATTCTATTGAATCACGCAATCTATTGCTTTCACAGCTCTCCCAGGTCATTTTAAATTTCAACCTTCAAGATGCTTTCCGCTTGCTTCACCCAGCAGCTCGAGAGCATACTTGGTTTTCTCCTCCCACCCTTTCTTGTGTTCCTGCTCGACTTGATCGCTTTTATGTTTCTCAGTTCCTTCATTCACCAATCAGTTCAGTTTCACATTCTACTAGCGTTTCCTCTGATCATCGTCCAGTTGTCCTTGTGTTTCACCCTTTCCTTTCCGTTACCCTTCACCCTCACGTTTGGATATTACATGATTCCCTTCTTCAAGATTAATTTTTTGTTGCAGACGTTAATGCTATAATTTCTCGTTCCGTTTCTGTTCTTTCTTCTGCGGCTGATCCAGCTGCTCTGTGGCTTTCCATAAAAAATCAGATTATTCTACACCAAGAATTCCTTTCTACTCCGACGACGTCGCCAAACTACGTATTCCTTCAAGCGAAACTACGACATCATAATACTACTTCCGCTTCAGCTGCCCTAACTCGGATGAAATACTCAACTCTTCGTTTTGATGATACCCCATTTGACAGCCTTCGTCATTTGGAACGTTCAGCTGTAAAAAATACCACACTTACTTTTCTCACTTTGTCGGATGGGACGGAAACTTGCGATCAATTTCGCATTTGTTCTCTTACCCATGACTATTATAAACAACGTTTCAGCCCTTCTGTAACTTCCAATGCTGAGGGTTCTTTTGTTCAAAATCTACCGCAAGTTCCTGAACACTTTCATGCGCAGCTTACTGCGCCGATCTCCCCTGTTGAAATCAAAACTTCAATCTACAGTATTAATGATCGTTCTGCACCGAGAGATGGTTTCCCCTCCCCTTTTATAAACAAATTTTTCCGGTTTTACTTCCTTTATTGATTGCAGCTCTTAATTATATTTTTCGGTTTCTCATTTTGATTCATTTACTTTTTCTTTTGCAACTTTCCGTCTAATTCCCAAATCCGGTATTCTCAGTTCTTTGACTAACTGGTGGCCTATTTCTGTTCTTAATACTGACTATAAAATTTTTGCTCTCAGTCTCAATCCCATTCTTGTTGATATAATACACCCTGACCAAACTTACACGGTTCCTTCTCGTTCTATCGTTTCTAATATTCTCACAATTCGTAACCTTTACTCACTTGCGTCCAGGCTCTTGGAACCCCTGGCAATCTTTTCTATCGACCAAAAACAGGCTTTTGATTCTATTAACCATTCTTACCTCTTCACTGTTCATCGCCACTTTGGCTTTCCTCCCTCTTTTGTTGCTGCAGTTTCTAATCTCTACACTGAAGCCTCATTTCGTATTCGTACTGCCGCTTTTTCCACTTCCACTATGCCCTTCACTAATGGGATTCGACAGGGTTGCCCCTTGTCGCGTCAACTCTTTTCAATTTCTTTTGAACCATTGTTGATCGCTCTCAGATTCCGCCTTTACTCGACGATTCCTCGAAATTTCTCTACCACACGCCATCATCACATTGTTCTGACTGCTTATGCAGATGATTTGACACTGTTCCTTCGGTCTGATAATGCTTTTTCAATTCTAGCCAATACTTATAAGAATACTCTGCTATTTCCGAGTCTGCTCTGAACGTGGAAAAATGTTCTGGACTTTGGGCCGGAGCGTGGGCCTTCCACAGCGATCGACCGTGGGGAGCTCAATGATCTGCATCTATCATTAAAATACTGGGAGTGTACGTTGGATCGCCTGCAGCGGTCGCAGCCGCGACTTGGACTCACCTCCTTCAGAAGATTGGTGGCTCTCGTTCTCAAGTCGCTCTTTTTTACTGAACACCTTTATATTGCCGAAGCTCTTCCATACTTGGATTGCAAATTCTCCACCCAATTTTTTTCTGACTCACGTTCAACGCATCTTCACCAATTTTATTTGGGCAGTTATTCATTGGGTAGATTGTTCTACCATTGTTTTACCCCCTACTTACGGTGGCCTCGGTCTCGCTGATGTGTCCCTTAAATTCAAAGCTTTTCAGCTGTTTAACTTTGTTCGTAAATTTACTCTTCCTCTGTTTTCCTCTCACACCATTGTCGATACTGTTTTTTTTATTGGAGGTTTAACGACCACCGTGAGCAACTCAATGGGCTATAAGCAGTCTCCTGTCCCTAATTTAGGGTTACTGGTTCCAGGGAAGGGAGAGAGCCTGTGCCGTAAGACAAACACAACATCCATGCCTCACCGGGATTCGAACCCGGACCCCTTACGGACGAATGATCATAGGCCATCGCCTTAGACCACTGCGCCACCGGGGCGGCTACTCTACTCTGTTCTTTCCCCGTAGCCCATTTCTTACTGTTTCTACTTTTCTGCAGATGGATCTTTTCCCATTCGTTCCCAGCCATTTTCCTGAAACTTACATTTCGGTACTTTCCTTTTGGCATTCCTTATGTCCAGTCCGGATCCCTCCCTCCAGAACCACTTTTCTTTTCTTCCACTATTCACTCTTCTACCACCCTCTACCTCCACTTTGTAACGTACCAGGAGATGTGACGTACCTGCCAGAAGGACGCACACGACATAAAGGCAGATAGCAATTAGAATCAATGTCCGCGTAGCTTAATTGGTAGAGCAACTTATTCCGGAATGAGTGGACCCGGGTTCGAATCCCGGCGTAGATAAAAATGACGGAGAAATTTACTTCGTTATA
Organism: Macrothele yani; assembly: GCA_039090855.1. Lineage (NCBI taxonomy): Eukaryota > Metazoa > Arthropoda > Arachnida > Araneae > Macrothelidae > Macrothele > Macrothele yani. The sequence continues at coordinate 10,371,463 of CM077020.1, read as the reverse complement.
ACTTCTCCACCTGATTTTCAAGTGGAGTGGTGAAGGTTTCACAGCTTGTTGATTCCACACTTCGTTGGAAATCGTTCCATTCTATTTCGCCTTCTTTGCCAGACACAGCAGCTTCTCGTCTTCAACTCCGGGTTATCCAAACTCTTTATTCTTCTCTTGCCGATCAGCATGGATTGATTTATACTCCGTCGGCTGCTTTTAGTTTGCCTTATACTGTCTATTTGAATGATGTACCGTACCTACTCCATAATATCACCATGCAATTGATTTATCGTCATTTTCTAACCTACTTCGATGAGCCAAGACCCATTCCAACAGTTTCAGTTGAGGCTCTACCAGCCACATGGACGGACATTAATGCCTCTCTCGCTTCACCAAAAGCAATTCACTGGCTCCACTTCCATCAACGTCTTCTCAACCCCCCCCTACCCTCCATCGTTTTCGTCATCTCACATCGCCGAATTTTTTTTTTGTTCTACCGTTGGTGATGTCCATCATTCGTATTCTGTGTGTCTCATTTTACAACTTTTATTTTCACTTATGTTCTGCTTTGCGGAGAAGGTTTGTTCCTCAATTCATACTACAATGCATTATCTTATCCTTTTTTTTTTTTTTTGATTGGAGGTTTAACGACCACCGTGAGCAACTCAATGGGCTATAAGCAGTCGCCCGTCCCTAATTTAGGGTCACTGGTTCTAGGGAAGGGAGAGAGCCAGCGCCGTAAGACAAACACAACATCCATGCCTCGCCGGGATTCGAACCCGGACCCCTTCCGGACGAATGATCAGAGGCCAGCGCCTTAGAACACTGCGCCACCCGGCTATCTTATCCTTCGCCGCCATCGTTTAACTGAAAATAGTCATAATCAACTCTGCTTTTTTCTTTCTTCAGGCAATACTTGCCATCTACCATTATTAACACACTTCCGTCGATAATCCCTTATTGCGACGTTATGTGGCACGTCGCTTTTTGTGTCGCAGTTTTCGTTCATCTATCCTTACCATCTTGCAAACTGAGTATGACATGTCAAAAAATGCTGCTACTTCGTTTTACGAGACCTGGATGTCTGATAAGTCTTGGTTTCATGTTCACAATGAACGCGTTTCCCTCAACGTGTGATTTTTTTCCTGTTTTTTGCTTCCAAAGATTTGAATGGTGTTTTGTTTTTGCATTGTTTGTATTTTTTTGGTTTTTTCCTTTGCATGTTGCAATTTTGTTTTGGCGGAATCATACTGTTAATACTGCTCTTTTGCTTTGGAGGATTTTTGTGGAAGGAGTCTCTTCCTTGCTTTTTTTTTTCAATGTCTCGTTTTTATGTTGCTTTCTACTATGTTTGTTTGGGTTGTCAAATCCCCAGTGGACAGAGCCTCTTTCCTTCTTTATTTCACAGTATGGTTTCACTGTGACTTTTTTTTCACCTTTTTTTCTACGCTTTATATATTTTGTTTCGTTTCAATCATATGCTTGTGTTATGTTGTTGTTGACTAATTTTTATGGAATCATTATTGTTAATATAGCATGGCATTACCCATCACTTTTATAACACGCTATGATTACTTACATGCTGATGTTCAAGTATATTGTTTATTCTTATGCTGTATATTGAAGTACAACTCACAACAATAACAAAAACATGTGATAATCATTCACCTGTTTAGTGTGTATTCTCAAGTGTTTCCTTTACGCATTAATGATATTATTTGTTTACCTAATGTACTTGCTTTCTTTATCTTTGTTGCTATCCTCCCCTTCTGCAGTTTGTTTGAATACCTGCGCAGATTGTTTAATTCCCTGACTAACAGTTGAACCAGTTTTATTTTGTCTATTTATCTTTTGTTCATTTTTCTTTTTCTGCTGTACCTACAATATTTCCATGAAAGTTTCATTTTAAATTGCTGAATCTGTTTGCATGTTGTAGTGATTTTATATTTACTATTATTTGGTGGTATGTTGATATGGTTGGAATTTGTTGATATTGTACTCATGTTTTGTGTTTCCATGAGATCCCTTGGAACTGTATTGACAGCATTTGTTACAAGAGCAGATTGTTTGACGTTTCATTCCTTTCTTTTAACTTTGCTTTGTATATTGTTGTGGGTTTTTTTATTCTTTCTTTGTTTATTTAATTCCTCATAGTGCTGGTATGTCAATAGTACCCACAGGTATTGGTTTTAATGTTTTATTGTTATATTATTGTTCATTGTGACGCCGGAGGTATGTTTTTCCCGGTGGTTTTACTTGTTGTATGTTTTTTTACCTGCAATAAAGATCTTCTGATTTCTGATCATTCGTCCGTAAGGGGTGCGGGTTTGAATCCCGGTGAGGCATGGATGTTGTGTTTGTCTTACGGCACCAGCTCTTTCCCTTCTTTGGTGTCAGTGGCCCTAAATTAGGGGCGCGCGACTGCATATAGCCCACTGAGTTACTCGCGGTGGTCGTTAAACCTCCAATCAAAAAAAAAAAAATTGTGTGTGCGCTGGTATTACTAGTAGATTACCAATTCAACATGCAAGTAAACTTCGTCTATCTGTTTATTATGCCAACTATTTTCCAGTGAGAAACTAATTGAAATCAGAGCAGATACCGAAATTAAACTTATCTCTGAAAGTACGTTTAGGTAACTGTTTTAGAATCGATAACTGGACAGTGTAATCCATTGGAAATTATAAGGGTTGCTCGTAGAGACCTGTTAGCAGTAGAAATTAGTCTCGTAAATTACACAAATAATTATTTTTAAATAAAAGAGCGTTTTTGTGTGAAAGAAATCCCCACAGATGATTTGTGGATGCTAGTTTTAGACAATGTGGGTTTAAGTAAATGCATCTCCTCAGTTAAAGCCTTCGCGGTTCCGAAATCAGCAAAGTTTAAGCGGATAAATGCATTTATGTTGTTTGTGGCACTCTGGGACGTCAAGCTCATTTTGCAAGTGCCACCGCTAACTAAGCCCCTAGGGTGTAGTCAAAATATTGAATAAACTGACAATATTGAAGATTTACAGCTCATAATTTTTCACGGTAACACTCACCACTTCTACTTCCATTTTTTAACAGCGGTAGTGAATCCTATGCAACATGTATGACCAATTTTAATACGGCGTGTTTATAAATGGTGGGAACACTTTACGTGATTTATTATGCAGATATCAGTGCCATATACGTACCTTGTGAAAGAGAAAATGTCGATTTTTATTACATCACATGACTTCACAACGCAATGAGTGAACCACGTGTGACACGACAAATGTCCACACAGAATCGTACTCTTGCCATACCCTGTCCACCATATCCTGTGCGACCATTGTAGTAGCTTGTTCAATTCTGCTTTAGTTCCTGAATGTCACCTGGCAAAGGTGGTACATAAACAAGATACTTTATGTAGTGCCACAAAAAGAAATCAGAAGGAGCCATCGTTCAACAATGCTATGCGTGTGGTACGGGTACGACAGGTAACACCAACTAGCAGTGAATGATGGAAATGCAAGCCTCGGCAGTAATAATGGAGATACTTTCATGTTTTTTCTTTCACACGGTATAGTTATGTAAATGGCATCTTTCTTACTCCACGTGCAATAAGTTATTGAAAGTGTCCCTACCATTTATAAACGAGCTGTATGAAGAACAAACGAGTTCATATAAAAGCAGAACACGCTCCGACATGTTACGAGTGATACACCAGGGGTTTGGTAAACTTGCGGCAGTGAGAGTTATTCAACATTTTGAAACTATATTAACAGTTAGCAAGAAAACGTTTTCTGTAACACAATCCATGAAGGAAACTAGACATAAACTGCATGATTTAAAAGTATCCGGATACCCCTTTTGAGTTGTGGATTTGCCCATACACGTCACAGTTGAAGCCCATACAGGCATAAAAAAGACTCATATGGCCTGGGGAACGTCATAGACAACCATGAACAGTAGAATAAGCCGTACGGCAGAGCTCAGTGACTTTCAACGTGGCACGGTCATAGGAAGCCATCTTAGCAACAAGTCAGTTCATAGACAAGCATAAACAGTAGAATGGGGCGTACGGCAGAGCTCAGTGACTTTCAACGTGGCATGGTCATAGGATGCCATCTTAGCAACAAGTCAGTTCATAGACAAGCATAAACAGTAGAATGGAGCGTACGGCAGAGCTCAATGACTTTCAACGTGGCATGGTCATATGCCATCTTTGTAACAAGTCAGTTCTTAGACAAGCATGAACAGTAGAATGGGCGTACGGCAGAGCTCAATGACTTTCAACGTGGCATGGTCATATGCCATCTTTGCAACAAGTCAGTTCTTAGACAAGCATGAACAGTAGAATGGGCGTACGGCAGAGCTCAGTGACTTTCAACGTGGCATGTTCATAGGATGCCATCTTAACAACAAATCAGTTCATAGACAAGCATAAACAGTAGAATGGACCGTGCGGCAGAGATCAGTGACTTTCAACGTGGCACGGTCATAGGATGTCATCTTAGCAACAAGTCAGTTTGGGACATTTCTACCCTGCTGCACCTACCCCGATTAACGATGATATAAGATATTTTGCATCCGATGCTGTAGTGCATTGATCCCAGAGGTAAAAATTTATCTTTGTCTTCCAACCTCGTACCCACAGCTGCGACCACTTCAGAGTCTGAGGCATATTGATTCCAACTGATGTTTTCTCTCACCTTCGAAAACAGATATTAGCCACCCAGCGAAAGATCGGGAGAACAGGGTGGGGGCTGAAGTCAAATCTATAGGGTGGTGAGAAAGGTCGGAAGAATAGAGTGGAGGCCGAACTCAAATCCTTCAATCTGTACGGCAGTTTTCACAAATTCGGAGGTGTGTCTAGGTTCATTATTTTGATTGAGGAAAGCGCCCCTTCGCAGTTTTCCACACCTCTGTACCTTGCCTACTGCACAAAGACCGGCTTATGAGGTTTGCGCCAGTGAAAGTGGTGCCTTTTTCCAGTTGGTTTATAATGATGGTAATGTCTTTTGCATCCCAAAAAAGTTGATGCAATCACCTCGCTGGCTGACGGAGCAACACTGAACTTCTTGGGGGAGGAAGAGAACACGCAGGATTCCATATTAGATTTTGGCCGCCTCGGTGGCGCAGTGGTAGAGCAATGGTTTCTGATAATTCGTCCGAGATGGGTCAGGGTTCGAATACCGGCGAGTCATGGATGTTGTGTTTGTGTTACGGCGCTAGCTCTCTACCTTACCTGGAACCAGTGGCCCTAAATTAGGGACAGACGACTGCTTATAACGCATTGACCTGCTCATGATGGTCGTCAAACCCCCAATCGAAAAAAAGTATAGTCTTTGTGTCAAAGCAATGATTTAGTGTTGCATTCTTTGTAACAGTTCGCGGCCAGAAATTTAGTGAATCTTAGCGCGAAGCATGTTCAAGCTGGTGAGGCAGTTCCGTTTGCGGCATGCCGTTTGGTGATTTGTACACCGAAATAGCAAATTACACGCATCGTCAAAAAAATAGTTGCACCCAGAACGAAGCAACCGACAGGAATGAAACTTGGTGGGTACGTTTGACATCGTGAGACATGCAAATGATTCAAGTATCACGTTCGGCGGCGCATGGTACACCAGCAAGGACGTGTCGTAGCGCTGTGCCTGACCGGCTATATAAAGTCGTCCCGTTGAGCATCCTTGCTATTCTGATTCGTGCTGTTTTGTGTTGGTTGCATCCTTTGCAAGTGAAGTACGCCTCACAGAAAAGTTCGGAAGCAATTCGAGCAGTCGGAGGAGCTCGGCAAGGGCAGCATCGTTGGGCTCCGGAAAGCGGTATGGTCTTATCGCCGTATTGCGTGCCATGCTAGTCTCGCGGATTTCACCATAGCACGCTGTTGGCGGCAGTAGATAGAATAAGGCACGCAGCAGCGACAGCTAGGGTCTGGGAGACCTAGACGAACCACGGAGAGAGAGAAGACCGATAGCTGTTCCGATATGTGCGGAGTGACCCAACAGCCACGATTGCGGATATTCAGCGAGTAGTGGTGCCCTCCATGCATGGTCAGATTAGTGCCAGCACAATTGGCAGGCGGCTGCACGACGTAGGACTACACACACGCAGACCGTTACGACCACTGCCCTTAACACCACTGCATCGTCGCGAAAGACTGCAATGGTGTCGTGCCACACTGTCATGGAGCCACCCAGAATGGCAGTGGGTGATCTTCAGTGGCGAGTTCCGCTTTTGTCTTGGAGGAGACGACCAACGAATCCGTGTGTGGAGGCACCGTGGTCAGCGCCAAGATGAACGGTTTGTTGTCGGGCGTCACACGTCCAGAAAGCATGGTGTGGGGTGCAATTGCCTACGATGCCAGATCACCTTTGGTGTTCATTACAGGCACTTTGACAGCCCAACGTTACGTTAATGAGGTCCTGCAACCAGTGGCCCTACGTTTTCTGAATGTTCACTCAGGTAAGACTTTCCCACAGGACAACGCTCGCCCGCATACTTCTGCTGTCTGGAGAGCTTGCCTTCAAGGCACTGACACCCTGTCATCGCCAGTCTCATCGCCAGACCTATCGCCGATTGAAAATGTGTGGGATGCTATTGGACGCGCTATCCATCCTCCACCTTTACCGCACAATCTGCAGGAACTACCTGAGAAAATTGAAGCTGCATGGGATGGCTTATCACAGGACACCATTAGGAACCTGTACAACTGCATGCCGCGACGTCTGGCATGTTGTGTGAGAATACATGGCGGCCCTAGGCCTTACTGAGAGACACTATTTATTGGCGTGTAGCTCAATACATATTGCCCATGTAAGTCTCAATGTTTAATCATTTATTGTTTCTGGTAACCTTTACCTTCCTTTCAAATAGCATTGTAATCCGACGCGTCCTTCTAGGTGCAACTATTATTTTGATGTTGAGTGTATTAGGAGAACCCAATAAAATCAGACATGCGCCATCCTCGCTTACGGAAACAACTAAGATGCTAAAAGGGCTGCATAAACAGCTCACTGCAAAGGATTGAGACGTGAACGAAGAGTAGATAGCGGCAATAAGTGAAAGCCACCTGATTTGCGCCACTTTGAAAGAGGCGTAATTAGTCCGCAACAAATCAGATGCTTAAATGATTGTAGGATGTCCATATATCAGTCTGTGGAGTCCGTAAGACAAAAGCAATTATAACTATCAAGAGTAAATTTTATATTTAAGAGTTTTGTGAAATAATGCCTCAAAACAGTACATTTCACCTTTTCTTAAAGATATAATTGAATGCCACTGTCAGTTTATAAAGATCTCAAGTTACAAAGAATTATGTTGCTTCGAAAAATCATGACAAATTTGTGATAAGTCCTTCTACAGAAAAAATATTATAACAAACGTATTAAAAAAAATAATAAATTCCAACAGTAAATAAAATAACTAATTCACTCGTATTAATGACAGAAATATAATCATCGCGTAATTATAATTTTACCTTGAACGTGAGCATCACTCAAATCTTTCTGGCTCAGAGGTTAAGACGCGATTTTTTCTGAGCCAAACCAAACGACCTTCGGACGAATACCGCCACGGAAAAAAATCTCTGATAGAAGGGCTGTTTCTTCGAGCCAAACCAAACGACCTTGGGATGAATCCTGCTACGGAAAGGAATCTCTGGTAGAAGAGATGTTTCTTTTGAGAGAAACCAAACGATCTTCGGACGGATACCGCCACGGAAAAGAATCTGTGGTAGAATGGTTGTTTCTTCTGAGTCAAACCAAACGACCTTCGGACGAATACCGCCACGGAAAGGAATCTCTGATAGAAGGGTTGTTTCTTCTAAGCCAAACCAAACGACCTTGGGATGAATCCTGCTACGGAAAGGAATCTCTGGTAGAAGAGATGTTTCTTTTGAGAGAAACCAAACGACCTTGGGATGAATCCTGCTACGGAAAGGAATCTCTGGTAGAAGAGATGTTTCTTTTGAGAGAAACCAAACGATCTTCGGACGGATACCGCCACGGAAAAGAATCTGTGGTAGAATGGTTGTTTCTTCTGAGTCAAACCAAACGACCTTCGGACGAATACCGCCACGGAAAGGAATCTCTGATAGAAGGGTTGTTTCTTCTAAGCCAAACCAAACGACCTTGGGATGAATCCTGCTACGGAAAGGAATCTCTGGTAGAAGAGATGTTTCTTTTGAGAGAAACCAAACGATCTTCGGACGGATACCGCCACGGAAAAGAATCTGTGGTAGAATGGTTGTTTCTTCTGAGCCAAACCAAACGACCTTCGGACGAATACCGCCACGGAAAAGAATCTCTGATAGAAGGGTTGTTTCTTCTAAGCCAAACCAAACGACCTTCGGACGAATACCGCCACGGAAAGGAATCTCTGATAGAAGGGTTGTTTCTTCTAAGCCAAACCAAACGACCTTGGGATGAATCCTGCTACGGAAAGGAATCTCTGGTAGAAGAGATGTTTCTTTTGAGAGAAACCAAACGATCTTCGGACGGATACCGCCACGGAAAAGAATCTGTGGTAGAATGGTTGTTTCTTCTGAGCCAAACCAAACGACCTTCGGACGAATACCGCCACGGAAAAGAATCTCTGATAGAAGGGTTGTTTCTTCTAAGCCAAACCAAACGACCTTCGGACGAATACCGCCACGGAAAGGAATCTCTGATAGAAGGGTTGTTTCTTCTAAGCCAAACCAAACGACCTTGGGATGAATCCTGCTACGGAAAGGAATCTCTGGTAGAAGAGATGTTTCTTTTGAGAGAAACCAAACGATCTTCGGACGGATACCGCCACGGAAAAGAATCTGTGGTAGAATGGTTGTTTCTTCTGAGCCAAACCAAACGACCTTCGGACGAATACCGCCACGGAAAAGAATCTCTGATAGAAGGGTTGTTTCTTCTAAGCCAAACCAAACGACCTTCGGACGAATACCGCCACGGAAAGGAATCTCTGATAGAAGGGTTGTTTCTTCTAAGCCAAACCAAACGACCTTGGGATGAATCCTGCTACGGAAAGGAATCTCTGGTAGAAGAGATGTTTCTTTTGAGAGAAACCAAACGATCTTCGGACGGATACCGCCACGGAAAAGAATCTGTGGTAGAATGGTTGTTTCTTCTGAGCCAAACCAAACGACCTTCGGACGAATACCGCCACGGAAAAGAATCTCTGATAGAAGGGTTGTTTCTTCTAAGCCAAACCAAACGACCTTCGGACGAATACCGCCACGGAAAGGAATCTCTGATAGAAGGGTTGTTTCTTCTAAGCCAAACCAAACGACCTTGGGATGAATCCTGCTACGGAAAGGAATCTCTGGTAGAAGAGATGTTTCTTTTGAGAGAAACCAAACGATCTTCGGACGGATACCGCCACGGAAAAGAATCTGTGGTAGAATGGTTGTTTCTTCTGAGCCAAACCAAACGACCTTCGGACGAATACCGCCACGGAAAAGAATCTCTGATAGAAGGGTTGTTTCTTCTAAGCCAAACCAAACGACCTTCGGACGAATACCGCCACGGAAAGGAATCTCTGATAGAAGGGTTGTTTCTTCTAAGCCAAACCAAACGACCTTGGGATGAATCCTGCTACGGAAAGGAATCTCTGGTAGAAGAGATGTTTCTTTTGAGAGAAACCAAACGATCTTCGCACGGATACCGCCACGGAAAAGAATCTGTGGTAGAATGGTTGTTTCTTCTGAGCCAAACCAAACGACCTTCGGACGAATACCGCCACGGAAAAGAATCTCTGATAGAAGGGTTGTTTCTTCTAAGCCAAACCAAACGACCTTCGGACGAATACCGCCACGGAAAGGAATCTCTGATAGAAGGGTTGTTTCTTCTAAGCCAAACCAAACGACCTTGGGATGAATCCTGCTACGGAAAGGAATCTCTGGTAGAAGAGATGTTTCTTTTGAGAGAAACCAAACGATCTTCGGACGGATACCGCCACGGAAAAGAATCTGTGGTAGAATGGTTGTTTCTTCTGAGCCAAACCAAACGACCTTCGGACGAATACCGCCACGGAAAAGAATCTCTGATAGAAGGGTTGTTTCTTCTAAGCCAAACCAAACGACCTTCGGACGAATACCGCCACGGAAAGGAATCTCTGATAGAAGGGTTGTTTCTTCTAAGCCAAACCAAACGACCTTGGGATGAATCCTGCTACGGAAAGGAATCTCTGGTAGAAGAGATGTTTCTTTTGAGAGAAACCAAACGATCTTCGGACGGATACCGCCACGGAAAAGAATCTGTGGTAGAATGGTTGTTTCTTCTGAGCCAAACCAAACGACCTTCGGACGAATACCGCCACGGAAAAGAATCTCTGATAGAAGGGTTGTTTCTTCTAAGCCAAACCAAACGACCTTCGGACGAATACCGCCACGGAAAGGAATCTCTGATAGAAGGGTTGTTTCTTCTAAGCCAAACCAAACGACCTTGGGATGAATCCTGCTACGGAAAGGAATCTCTGGTAGAAGAGATGTTTCTTTTGAGAGAAACCAAACGATCTTCGGACGGATACCGCCACGGAAAAGAATCTGTGGTAGAATGGTTGTTTCTTCTGAGCCAAACCAAACGACCTTCGGACGAATACCGCCACGGAAAAGAATCTCTGATAGAAGGGTTGTTTCTTCTAAGCCAAACCAAACGACCTTCGGACGAATACCGCCACGGAAAGGAATCTCTGATAGAAGGGTTGTTTCTTCTAAGCCAAACCAAACGACCTTGGGATGAATCCTGCTACGGAAAGGAATCTCTGGTAGAAGAGATGTTTCTTTTGAGAGAAACCAAACGATCTTCGGACGGATACCGCCACGGAAAAGAATCTGTGGTAGAATGGTTGTTTCTTCTGAGCCAAACCAAACGACCTTCGGACGAATACCGCCACGGAAAAGAATCTCTGATAGAAGGGTTGTTTCTTCTAAGCCAAACCAAACGACCTTCGGACGAATACCGCCACGGAAAGGAATCTCTGATAGAAGGGTTGTTTCTTCTAAGCCAAACCAAACGACCTTGGGATGAATCCTGCTACGGAAAGGAATCTCTGGTAGAAGAGATGTTTCTTTTGAGAGAAACCAAACGATCTTCGGACGGATACCGCCACGGAAAAGAATCTGTGGTAGAATGGTTGTTTCTTCTGAGCCAAACCAAACGACCTTCGGACGAATACCGCCACGGAAAAGAATCTCTGATAGAAGGGTTGTTTCTTCTAAGCCAAACCAAACGACCTTCGGACGAATACCGCCACGGAAAGGAATCTCTGATAGAAGGGTTGTTTCTTCTAAGCCAAACCAAACGACCTTGGGATGAATCCTGCTACGGAAAGGAATCTCTGGTAGAAGAGATGTTTCTTTTGAGAGAAACCAAACGATCTTCGGACGGATACCGCCACGGAAAAGAATCTGTGGTAGAATGGTTGTTTCTTCTGAGCCAAACCAAACGACCTTCGGACGAATACCGCCACGGAAAAGAATCTCTGATAGAAGGGTTGTTTCTTCTAAGCCAAACCAAACGACCTTCGGACGAATACCGCCACGGAAAGGAATCTCTGATAGAAGGGTTGTTTCTTCTAAGCCAAACCAAACGACCTTGGGATGAATCCTGCTACGGAAAGGAATCTCTGGTAGAAGAGATGTTTCTTTTGAGAGAAACCAAACGATCTTCGGACGGATACCGCCACGGAAAAGAATCTGTGGTAGAATGGTTGTTTCTTCTGAGCCAAACCAAACGACCTTCGGACGAATACCGCCACGGAAAAGAATCTCTGATAGAAGGGTTGTTTCTTCTAAGCCAAACCAAACGACCTTCGGACGAATACCGCCACGGAAAGGAATCTCTGATAGAAGGGTTGTTTCTTCTAAGCCAAACCAAACGACCTTGGGATGAATCCTGCTACGGAAAGGAATCTCTGGTAGAAGAGATGTTTCTTTTGAGAGAAACCAAACGATCTTCGGACGGATACCGCCACGGAAAAGAATCTGTGGTAGAATGGTTGTTTCTTCTGAGCCAAACCAAACGACCTTCGGACGAATACCGCCACGGAAAAGAATCTCTGATAGAAGGGTTGTTTCTTCTAAGCCAAACCAAACGACCTTCGGACGAATACCGCCACGGAAAGGAATCTCTGATAGAAGGGTTGTTTCTTCTAAGCCAAACCAAACGACCTTGGGATGAATCCTGCTACGGAAAGGAATCTCTGGTAGAAGAGATGTTTCTTTTGAGAGAAACCAAACGATCTTCGGACGGATACCGCCACGGAAAAGAATCTGTGGTAGAATGGTTGTTTCTTCTGAGCCAAACCAAACGACCTTCGGACGAATACCGCCACGGAAAAGAATCTCTGATAGAAGGGTTGTTTCTTCTAAGCCAAACCAAACGACCTTCGGACGAATACCGCCACGGAAAGGAATCTCTGATAGAAGGGTTGTTTCTTCTAAGCCAAACCAAACGACCTTGGGATGAATCCTGCTACGGAAAGGAATCTCTGGTAGAAGAGATGTTTCTTTTGAGAGAAACCAAACGATCTTCGGACGGATACCGCCACGGAAAAGAATCTGTGGTAGAATGGTTGTTTCTTCTGAGCCAAACCAAACGACCTTCGGACGAATACCGCCACGGAAAAGAATCTCTGATAGAAGGGTTGTTTCTTCTAAGCCAAACCAAACGACCTTCGGACGAATACCGCCACGGAAAGGAATCTCTGATAGAAGGGTTGTTTCTTCTAAGCCAAACCAAACGACCTTGGGATGAATCCTGCTACGGAAAGGAATCTCTGGTAGAAGAGATGTTTCTTTTGAGAGAAACCAAACGATCTTCGGACGGATACCGCCACGGAAAAGAATCTGTGGTAGAATGGTTGTTTCTTCTGAGCCAAACCAAACGACCTTCGGACGAATACCGCCACGGAAAAGAATCTCTGATAGAAGGGTTGTTTCTTCTAAGCCAAACCAAACGACCTTCGGACGAATACCGCCACGGAAAGGAATCTCTGATAGAAGGGTTGTTTCTTCTAAGCCAAACCAAACGACCTTGGGATGAATCCTGCTACGGAAAGGAATCTCTGGTAGAAGAGATGTTTCTTTTGAGAGAAACCAAACGATCTTCGGACGGATACCGCCACGGAAAAGAATCTGTGGTAGAATGGTTGTTTCTTCTGAGCCAAACCAAACGACCTTCGGACGAATACCGCCACGGAAAAGAATCTCTGATAGAAGGGTTGTTTCTTCTAAGCCAAACCAAACGACCTTCGGACGAATACCGCCACGGAAAGGAATCTCTGATAGAAGGGTTGTTTCTTCTAAGCCAAACCAAACGACCTTGGGATGAATCCTGCTACGGAAAGGAATCTCTGGTAGAAGAGATGTTTCTTTTGAGAGAAACCAAACGATCTTCGGACGGATACCGCCACGGAAAAGAATCTGTGGTAGAATGGTTGTTTCTTCTGAGCCAAACCAAACGACCTTCGGACGAATACCGCCACGGAAAAGAATCTCTGATAGAAGGGTTGTTTCTTCTAAGCCAAACCAAACGACCTTCGGACGAATACCGCCACGGAAAGGAATCTCTGATAGAAGGGTTGTTTCTTCTAAGCCAAACCAAACGACCTTGGGATGAATCCTGCTACGGAAAGGAATCTCTGGTAGAAGAGATGTTTCTTTTGAGAGAAACCAAACGATCTTCGGACGGATACCGCCACGGAAAAGAATCTGTGGTAGAATGGTTGTTTCTTCTGAGCCAAACCAAACGACCTTCGGACGAATACCGCCACGGAAAAGAATCTCTGATAGAAGGGTTGTTTCTTCTCTAAGCCAAACCAAACGACCTTCGGACGAATACCGCCACGGAAAGGAATCTCTGATAGAAGGGTTGTTTCTTCTAAGCCAAACCAAACGACCTTGGGATGAATCCTGCTACGGAAAGGAATCTCTGGTAGAAGAGATGTTTCTTTTGAGAGAAACCAAACGATCTTCGGACGGATACCGCCACGGAAAAGAATCTGTGGTAGAATGGTTGTTTCTTCTGAGCCAAACCAAACGACCTTCGGACGAATACCGCCACGGAAAAGAATCTCTGATAGAAGGGTTGTTTCTTCTAAGCCAAACCAAACGACCTTCGGACGAATACCGCCACGGAAAGGAATCTCTGATAGAAGGGTTGTTTCTTCTAAGCCAAACCAAACGACCTTGGGATGAATCCTGCTACGGAAAGGAATCTCTGGTAGAAGAGATGTTTCTTTTGAGAGAAACCAAACGATCTTCGGACGGATACCGCCACGGAAAAGAATCTGTGGTAGAATGGTTGTTTCTTCTGAGCCAAACCAAACGACCTTCGGACGAATACCGCCACGGAAAAGAATCTCTGATAGAAGGGTTGTTTCTTCTAAGCCAAACCAAACGACCTTCGGACGAATACCGCCACGGAAAGGAATCTCTGATAGAAGGGTTGTTTCTTCTAAGCCAAACCAAACGACCTTGGGATGAATCCTGCTACGGAAAGGAATCTCTGGTAGAAGAGATGTTTCTTTTGAGAGAAACCAAACGATCTTCGGACGGATACCGCCACGGAAAAGAATCTGTGGTAGAATGGTTGTTTCTTCTGAGCCAAACCAAACGATCTTCGGACGGATACCGCCACGGAAAAGAATCTGTGGTAGAATGGTTGTTTCTTCTAAGCCAAACCAAACGACCTTCGGACGAATACCGCCACGGAAAAGAATCTCTGATAGAAGGGTTGTTTCTTCTAAGCCAAACCAAACGACCTTGGGATGAATCCTGCTACGGAAAGGAATCTCTGGTAGAAGAGATGTTTCTTTTGAGAGAAACCAAACGATCTTCGGACGGATACCGCCACGGAAAAGAATCTGTGGTAGAATGGTTGTTTCTTCTGAGCCAAACCAAACGACCTTCGGACGAATACCGCCACGGAAAAGAATCTCTGATAGAAGGGTTGTTTCTTCTAAGCCAAACCAAACGACCTTCGGACGAATACCGCCACGGAAAGGAATCTCTGATAGAAGGGTTGTTTCTTCTAAGCCAAACCAAACGACCTTGGGATGAATCCTGCTACGGAAAGGAATCTCTGGTAGAAGAGATGTTTCTTTTGAGAGAAACCAAACGATCTTCGGACGGATACCGCCACGGAAAAGAATCTGTGGTAGAATGGTTGTTTCTTCTGAGCCAAACCAAACGACCTTCGGACGAATACCGCCACGGAAAAGAATCTCTGATAGAAGGGTTGTTTCTTCTAAGCCAAACCAAACGACCTTCGGACGAATACCGCCACGGAAAGGAATCTCTGATAGAAGGGTTGTTTCTTCTAAGCCAAACCAAACGACCTTGGGATGAATCCTGCTACGGAAAGGAATCTCTGGTAGAAGAGATGTTTCTTTTGAGAGAAACCAAACGATCTTCGGACGGATACCGCCACGGAAAAGAATCTGTGGTAGAATGGTTGTTTCTTCTGAGCCAAACCAAACGACCTTCGGACGAATACCGCCACGGAAAAGAATCTCTGATAGAAGGGTTGTTTCTTCTAAGCCAAACCAAACGACCTTCGGACGAATACCGCCACGGAAAGGAATCTCTGATAGAAGGGTTGTTTCTTCTAAGCCAAACCAAACGACCTTGGGATGAATCCTGCTACGGAAAGGAATCTCTGGTAGAAGAGATGTTTCTTTTGAGAGAAACCAAACGATCTTCGGACGGATACCGCCACGGAAAAGAATCTGTGGTAGAATGGTTGTTTCTTCTGAGCCAAACCAAACGACCTTCGGACGAATACCGCCACGGAAAAGAATCTCTGATAGAAGGGTTGTTTCTTCTAAGCCAAACCAAACGACCTTCGGACGAATACCGCCACGGAAAGGAATCTCTGATAGAAGGGTTGTTTCTTCTAAGCCAAACCAAACGACCTTGGGATGAATCCTGCTACGGAAAGGAATCTCTGGTAGAAGAGATGTTTCTTTTGAGAGAAACCAAACGATCTTCGGACGGATACCGCCACGGAAAAGAATCTGTGGTAGAATGGTTGTTTCTTCTGAGCCAAACCAAACGACCTTCGGACGAATACCGCCACGGAAAAGAATCTCTGATAGAAGGGTTGTTTCTTCTAAGCCAAACCAAACGACCTTCGGACGAATACCGCCACGGAAAGGAATCTCTGATAGAAGGGTTGTTTCTTCTAAGCCAAACCAAACGACCTTGGGATGAATCCTGCTACGGAAAGGAATCTCTGGTAGAAGAGATGTTTCTTTTGAGAGAAACCAAACGATCTTCGGACGGATACCGCCACGGAAAAGAATCTGTGGTAGAATGGTTGTTTCTTCTGAGCCAAACCAAACGACCTTCGGACGAATAACGCCACGGAAAAGAATCTCTGATAGAAGGGTTGTTTCTTCTAAGCCAAACCAAACGACCTTCGGACGAATACCGCCACGGAAAGGAATCTCTGATAGAAGGGTTGTTTCTTCTAAGCCAAACCAAACGACCTTGGGATGAATCCTGCTACGGAAAGGAATCTCTGGTAGAAGAGATGTTTCTTTTGAGAGAAACCAAACGATCTTCGGACGGATACCGCCACGGAAAAGAATCTGTGGTAGAATGGTTGTTTCTTCTGAGCCAAACCAAACGACCTTCGGACGAATACCGCCACGGAAAAGAATCTCTGATAGAAGGGTTGTTTCTTCTAAGCCAAACCAAACGACCTTCGGACGAATACCGCCACGGAAAGGAATCTCTGATAGAAGGGTTGTTTCTTCTAAGCCAAACCAAACGACCTTGGGATGAATCCTGCTACGGAAAGGAATCTCTGGTAGAAGAGATGTTTCTTTTGAGAGAAACCAAACGATCTTCGGACGGATACCGCCACGGAAAAGAATCTGTGGTAGAATGGTTGTTTCTTCTGAGCCAAACCAAACGACCTTCGGACGAATACCGCCACGGAAAAGAATCTCTGATAGAAGGGTTGTTTCTTCTAAGCCAAACCAAACGACCTTCGGACGAATACCGCCACGGAAAGGAATCTCTGATAGAAGGGTTGTTTCTTCTAAGCCAAACCAAACGACCTTCGGATGAATCCTGCTACGGAAAGGAATCTCTAATAGAAGAGATGTTTCTTTTGAGAGAAACCAAACGATCTTCGGACGGATACCGCCACGGAAAAGAATCTGTGGTAGAATGGTTGTTTCTTCTGAGCCAAACCAAACGACCTTCGGACGAATACCGCCACGGAAAAGAATCTCTGATAGAAGGGTTGTTTCTTCTAAGCCAAACCAAACGACCTTCGGACGAATACCGCCACGGAAAGGAATCTCTGATAGAAGGGTTGTTTCTTCTAAGCCAAACCAAACGACCTTGGGATGAATCCTGCTACGGAAAGGAATCTCTGGTAGAAGAGATGTTTCTTTTGAGAGAAACCAAACGATCTTCGGACGGATACCGCCACGGAAAAGAATCTGTGGTAGAATGGTTGTTTCTTCTGAGCCAAACCAAACGACCTTCGGACGAATACCGCCACGGAAAAGAATCTCTGATAGAAGGGTTGTTTCTTCTAAGCCAAACCAAACGACCTTCGGACGAATACCGCCACGGAAAGGAATCTCTGATAGAAGGGTTGTTTCTTCTAAGCCAAACCAAACGACCTTGGGATGAATCCTGCTACGGAAAGGAATCTCTGGTAGAAGAGATGTTTCTTTTGAGAGAAACCAAACGATCTTCGGACGGATACCGCCACGGAAAAGAATCTGTGGTAGAATGGTTGTTTCTTCTGGGCCAAACCAAACGACCTTCGGACGAATACCGCCACGGAAAAGAATCTCTGATAGAAGGGTTGTTTCTTCTAAGCCAAACCAAACGACCTTCGGACGAATACCGCCACGGAAAGGAATCTCTGATAGAAGGGTTGTTTCTTCTAAGCCAAACCAAACGACCTTGGGATGAATCCTGCTACGGAAAGGAATCTCTGGTAGAAGAGATGTTTCTTTTGAGAGAAACCAAACGATCTTCGGACGGATACCGCCACGGAAAAGAATCTGTGGTAGAATGGTTGTTTCTTCTGAGCAAACCAAACGACCTTCGGACGAATACCGCCACGGAAAAGAATCTCTGATAAAAGGGTTGTTTCTTCTAAGCCAAACCAAACGACCTTCGGACGAATACCGCCACGGAAAGGAATCTCTGATAGAAGGGTTGTTTCTTCTAAGCCAAACCAAACGACCTTGGGATGAATCCTGCTACGGAAAGGAATCTCTGGTAGAAGAGATGTTTCTTTTGAGAGAAACCAAACGATCTTCGGACGGATACCGCCATGGAAAAGAATCTGTGGTAGAATGGTTGTTTCTTCTGAGCCAAACCAAACGACCTTCGGACGAATACCGCCACGGAAAAGAATCTCTGATAGAAGGGTTGTTTCTTCTAAGCCAAACCAAACGACCTTCGGACGAATACCGCCACGGAAAGGAATCTCTGATAGAAGGGTTGTTTCTTCTAAGCCAAACCAAACGACCTTGGGATGAATCCTGCTACGGAAAGGAATCTCTGGTAGAAGAGATGTTTCTTTTGAGAGAAACCAAACGATCTTCGGACGGATACCGCCACGGAAAAGAATCTGTGGTAGAATGGTTGTTTCTTCTGAGCCAAACCAAACGACCTTCGGACGAATACCGCCACGGAAAAGAATCTCTGATAGAAGGGTTGTTTCTTCTAAGCCAAACCAAACGACCTTCGGACGAATACCGCCACGGAAAGGAATCTCTGATAGAAGGGTTGTTTCTTCTAAGCCAAACCAAACGACCTTGGGATGAATCCTGCTACGGAAAGGAATCTCTGGTAGAAGAGATGTTTCTTTTGAGAGAAACCAAACGATCTTCGGACGGATACCGCCACGGAAAAGAATCTGTGGTAGAATGGTTGTTTCTTCTGAGCCAAACCAAACGACCTTCGGACGAATACCGCCACGGAAAAGAATCTCTGATAGAAGGGTTGTTTCTTCTAAGCCAAACCAAACGACCTTCGGACGAATACCGCCACGGAAAGGAATCTCTGATAGAAGGGTTGTTTCTTCTAAGCCAAACCAAACGACCTTGGGATGAATCCTGCTACGGAAAGGAATCTCTGGTAGAAGAGATGTTTCTTTTGAGAGAAACCAAACGATCTTCGGACGGATACCGCCACGGAAAAGAATCTGTGGTAGAATGGTTGTTTCTTCTGAGCCAAACCAAACGACCTTCGGACGAATACCGCCACGGAAAAGAATCTCTGATAGAAGGGTTGTTTCTTCTAAGCCAAACCAAACGACCTTCGGACGAATACCGCCACGGAAAGGAATCTCTGATAGAAGGGTTGTTTCTTCTAAGCCAAACCAAACGACCTTGGGATGAATCCTGCTACGGAAAGGAATCTCTGGTAGAAGAGATGTTTCTTTTGAGAGAAACCAAACGATCTTCGGACGGATACCGCCACGGAAAAGAATCTGTGGTAGAATGGTTGTTTCTTCTGAGCCAAACCAAACGACCTTCGGACGAATACCGCCACGGAAAAGAATCTCTGATAGAAGGGTTGTTTCTTCTAAGCCAAACCAAACGACCTTCGGACGAATACCGCCACGGAAAGGAATCTCTGATAGAAGGGTTGTTTCTTCTAAGCCAAACCAAACGACCTTGGGATGAATCCTGCTACGGAAAGGAATCTCTGGTAGAAGAGATGTTTCTTTTGAGAGAAACCAAACGATCTTCGGACGGATACCGCCACGGAAAAGAATCTGTAGTAGAATGGTTGTTTCTTCTGAGCCAAACCAAACGACCTTCGGACGAATACCGCCACGGAAAGGAATCTCTGATAGAAGGGTTGTTTCTTCTAAGCCAAACCAAACGACCTTGGGATGAATCCTGCTACGGAAAGGAATCTCTGGTAGAAGAGATGTTTCTTTTGAGAGAAACCAAACCATCTTCGGACGGATACCGCCACGGAAAAGAATCTGTGGTAGAATGGTTGTTTCTTCTAAGCCAAACCAAACGACCTTCGGACGAATACCGCCACGAAAAGGAATCTCTGATAGAAGGGTTGTTTCTTCTAAGCCAAACCAAACGACCTGTGACGTACCTGCCCGAAGGACGTACACGACATAAAGGCAGATAGGAATTAGAATAAAGCGTCCGCGTAGCTTAATTGGTAGAGCAACTTATTCCGGAATGAGTGGACCCGGGTTCGAACCCCGGCGCGGATAAAAATTACGGAGAAATTTACTTCGTTATAATGGCGCCCGAACTACCCGGATGACCCGACCGTTAAAATCTCGCATTGGTGTGATGTTATTTCCACACCGCGAGATAGGAAAAATATGAGCAGCACTTCGAAAGAAAAAAAGAAAAATAAGGGGGAGATGATGTAACGTACCAGGAGATGTGACGTACCTGCCAGAAGGACGCACACGACGTAAAGGCAGATAGGAATCAGAATAAAATGTCCGCGTAGCTTAATTGGTAGAGCAACTTATTCCGGAATGAGTGGACCCGGGTTCGAACCCCGGCGCGGACAAAAATGACGGAGAAATTTACTTCGTTATAATGGCGCCCGAACTATCCGGATGACCCGACCGTTCAAAATCTCGCATTGGTGTGATGTTATTTCCACACCGCGAGATAGGAAAAATAAGAGAATCCTTTCTCCAGCACTTCGAAAAAAAATTAAAAAATAAGGGGGAGATGATGTGACGTACCTGCCCGAAGGACGTACACGACATAAAGGCAGATAGGAATCAGAATAAAGCGTCCGCGTAGCTTAATTGGTAGAGCAACTTATTCCGGAATGAGTGGACCCGGGTTCGAACCCCGGCGCGGATAAAAATGACGGAGAAATTTACTTCGTTATAGACCTTCGGACGAATACCGCCACGGGAAGGAATCTCTGATAGAAGGGTTGTTTCTTCTAAGCCAAACCAAACGACCTTGGAACGAATCCCGCCACGGAAAGGAATCTCTGGTTGAAGGGCTGAAAAGTTCAGCGTCTTCGATTTTACGAAACTTCTGCGTAAATACGGAAAACCACTAAACGGGTTTTTCTTACATGAACGGAATTACTGTGAAAATACGGCTTAAAGAAAAACGGAAATTTCGTTAAAAGACGAACACCTACCGGCAAATTTTGCTGCACGTTATTTTCAGGAATTTTCCGTCAATTCACACCACTTGCTTTATACAGGGTGTATCGTGGGTATGAAATGAATGGTGCAAAAACAAAATAAGAAGTCAGCGGTCTTCCTGTGGGAGAAAACGACTGGTCGATGTTCGAGGGCAACGGCGGCTGGGGAGGATTGTACGAGGTAACAGACCAGCTCCATGGCGTCAAGTAACCGCGCAGTATAACAGCGGCATCGAGCGGAGAATTACAGCAAACACAGTCGGCCACAACAACGAAAGTGTACCACTCGTCTCGGCTAAAAACCGACAATTCGTCTGTAGTCGGCATGAGAGCACACTAAAACTGTACTCTTGAGAATTGCAAAAAGGTCGCCTGGTCCGACGAATCACGTTTTTAGCAAACACACGCTTACGGACGGGCCACAATATGGCGTCAACAGAACACCCCAGCCAGAGTAGGAAACGGGTCAAAATGTTTGGACCAGGACCCGACATGGACGTCGCATTATTGGACCCGATCTTCTTTGAACTATAAATTCGAAACTTAATTTATAATTATAAATAATTGTATATATATATATATATACCAGTGTGCTAAACAAGTTCAACACAGGTAGTGACCATAGATTGGTGAGATGTAAGATGCACCTCAACACGAAACTTGAACGTGGCAAGCTCATAGGACAAACAAAATCTATTGACATAACCAACCTTAAAAAACACCATAATACCTTCAAGTTGGAACTGAAGAACAGGTTCTCTGCTTTAGAAGGCCTAACATCAGAAGAAGTGGACATCTCTGAAGTTAACAGAAAAGTAACCAAAGCTCTTATGGAAACAGCAACAAAATTAGCTGGGTCTAAGAACAAGTTGCATGTAAATAAATTATCAGGAAAAACGAAAATGTTGATGCAAAAAAGAAGAGAGATGAGGACAACTAAAGAAGATGTGACTTCCAAAGTGGAATATATAGAGCTATGCAAGACAGTAAGAAAAAGTATCACTGAAGACGTAAGAAAATTCAACTGTGAACTAGTGAGGAAAGCAATTGAAAACAACCAAAGCCTAAAGATAGCAAAGGGACATCTCAGTAAGGGAAGAAAACAGATTATGGCACTGAGAAAAGAAGATGGTTCTGTAACAAGAAATAGAGGCGAAATTTTGACAAGAGTGAAAGATTTCTACTCCAAATTATATGAAAGGGATGATACATGCACTCCAGACATCATGAAAGATACCAGTACCAGAGTTCCTCCAGTACTTCCAGCAGAAGTTGCACATGCAATCAAGAACATGAAGCGGGGAAAAGCTCCAGGAGAAGATGGAATTACTGTAGACATCATACAAGAAGCAAGTGGAGAAATCGAAACAGTACTCGCCCAAATTTTCACTCGATGCCTTAATGAAGGAAAGATTCCTGAGGATTGGAACACCGCTACAATGATCCTGCTACATAAGAAAGGTGACATTGAGGATCTCGGAAACTACAGACCTATCAGCCTCCTATCAGTAGTTTATAAAATCTTCACTAAAGTTCTTTCACACCGCTTGAAGGTAACACTGGACATGGCTCAACCGAGAGAACAAGCTGGATTCAGGAGTGGCTACAGCACAATAGATCATATCCACGTGCTGAGAGAACTAATTGAAAGAGCGAGGGAATATGAACTTCCATTGTGCATGGCTTTTATCGATTATGAAAAAGCCTTTGATTCGGTGAAACCATCGGCAGTTACAATGGCTCTGAAAACCTGCGGTATTGAAGATGCATACATTAATATTATTAATAACATCTATGAAAATGCAAGTGCAAAGATTAGGCTGGTTGAAAATACAACACACGTAAAAATTGGAAAGGGAGTGAGACAAGGTGACACCATATCTCCGAAGCTCTTTAATGCCACATTGGCGAGTGTTTTTCAGTCGCTGAGCTGGGAAAACAAGGGGATAAAGATTAATGGAGATTATCTAACCCACCTTCGTTTTGCTGATGACATAGTCATTTTTGCAACTACCCCATCAGAGCTACAGAGTATGATCCAGGAACTTGCTGACAAGAGTAAAGAAGTGGGATTAAAAATGAACTTTCAGAAGACAAAAGTGATGTTCAATGCTTTTACAAGAAATGAAGATTTATCGATTGATGGAGAAAAGCTGGAGATAACAGACACATACATTTATCTTGGACAGCAGATATCAAGTGAGGGTCACATTGGTGACGAAATTAATCGGCGTACAAAACTTGCCTGGAGAGCTTTTGGAAGAAACAGCATAATTTTCAAGAGCAATATGCCATTATGTCTTAAAAGAAAAGTGTTTGATCAATGCATCCTTCCAGTGCTTACGTATGGTGCAGAGACGTGGACCTTAGCTAAAAGAGACATACAAAGGCTGCAGACAACTCAAAGCAGCATGGAGAGGTGCATGCTTGGTGTAACCAGGAGAGATAAGAAGAGGAACACGTGGATCCGAAAAATGACAAGAGTGGAAGACATCATGATCAGAGTTAAATCCCTGAAATGGCAATGGGCTGGACATACTGCCAGAAGAACAGACCATAGATGGACAGCCGAAATTTTAGATTGGATTCCAAGGGACAGGAAAAGACCCAGAAGAAGACCACATGGGAGATGGGTGGATGAAATTCGAAAGTATGCAGGGGGGACATGGAGGAGACTGGCACAAGACAGACCGCTGTGGAGGAAACTTGGAGAGACCTTCGTCCAGCAGTGGATTGATAATGGTTGACAATGATGATGATGATGATATATATATATATATACACAGTGCGTCAAAGAATTTTTAAGACTGGCGCTAGATTTCAGCCTACGGTGGCGCCACCAGTGTAATCGCGAATGTGTTATAAACCGTGACCATCTGCTTGCTTTCTGCCAAAAGTACTGCGCAGTTGTTAAAGTAACTCAAACGAAACGGGCGTTCATTAGAGAAGTAAATTTTTTTTCATGTTGATTTATTAAGATGGAACAAAGGGCTGTTATTAAATTTAACGCAAAACTTGGTAAAAGTGCCTCGGAAACGTACCAAATGATGAAACACGTTTACGGTGAGTTTTGTTTAAGTAGATCAAATGTTTTCCTGTGGCACAAATGTTTTTTGGACGGAAAAGATACGCTAGAAGATGATAAGCATACCGGAAGACCAAGTTCATCTAGGACACCTGAGATTATTGAAAAAGTGCGTGATTTCGTGGCAAACAATCGATGTGCGTCACTAAGAATGATGGACGAGTCTTTAAACATCAACAAAGAAACGATTCGAACCATCCTGCATGAAG
Organism: Macrothele yani; assembly: GCA_039090855.1. NCBI lineage: Eukaryota > Metazoa > Arthropoda > Arachnida > Araneae > Macrothelidae > Macrothele > Macrothele yani. The sequence goes on along the minus strand of CM077020.1, from coordinate 10,347,088 downwards.
ATTTGGGCAAAACTAAAGTCTGTGCTAAATTTGTTCCACACACGTTCACCAATAAACAAAAATCAAGAAGTGCACATTGCAGAGACATCATTTCAGCCGCTGAAAATGATCCAAACTTCTTAAAATCGATTGTTACAGGTGATGAAACATGGTGTTTGCAATATGATCCTAAAACAAAGCGAAAAAGTGCGGAATGGAAGTAACAATACTCACCACAAGCCAAACAAACAAAAAAAGTTCCATCGGAAATCAAAACAATGCTCATTACATTCTTCGATAGTAAGGGTATTATCCACAAAGAATTTGTTCCAAGTGGAAAAACAATTACTGATGAGTTTTATTTAAATGTTTTGAGGCGTTTGATGGGCAGAATTCGTCGCATTCGTCCAGAATATCGAGATGAAAACAGTTGGTGTTTGTTGCACAATAATGCACCCAGTCACTCTTCACTTCTTGTTCGTAGATTTTTGGCGAAAAATAACGGCTGTGTGTTGAATCATCCACCGTATTCGCCTGATTTTGCACCCTGCGACTTTTCTTTGTTTCCAAAACTTAAAATGACGTTAAAAGGGTGTTTTTTTAATGATATTTCGGCCATACAAACAGCTTCGACGCGTGCTTTGGAGGCAATTCCGCAAAGTGAACTGGAACGGGCATTCGAATCATTATTAAATCGCTGTAACAAATGTATTGAAGCCGGAGGGACTTATTTTGAATAACAAACCAAAACAAATTATCATTTCTTGTTTCCATTTCATTTTACAGACCCAGTCTTAAAAATTCTTTGCCACACTGTGTATATATATATATATATATATATTCTATTAAGAAGAGACGTAAGCAAAAATATTTTTGACTCATACCAAGTACAACATAGAAAAAGTTATATATCTACCGGTGTGAGTAAAAACAGAAAAATAAAAATAAAATAAAACAACTGAATGTGGAAAGTGTCGAGAATACTGAACCTTGGCTTTATCAAGGACCAGCAAAAACTCTGCATTTTCTCACTTCCACAAAGACCTAGTTGGAAATGGGTTTCTGCAAAGCCATAGATGCAAGTAATTAGCCCACCAAAATTAAAAAAAATATATATATATATATAAGTCATACCCTCCGCAGAGTTGTATGACCTAGCTCTAGTTTACAATTTAGCTTGTATATATATACACACACACTGCTGGCCACCCAAAATGCAACACCAAGAAGGACACGAGATAGCAAAGCCAGATTTACTGGACACATAACAACAGATACAAAGATGAAACGATTGAGCTTACAGGCCCGTGCGACTTGCGGAACACGCAGACATCAATAGTTCGTGTGGCCCCCATGGCTGGCAATAACGGCCGCTACACGCCGCGGCATCGAACGAAAGAGGCTTTGGATGTGGGCTTAGGGTATGTCGGTCCAGGATGCTTCCACACGTTGCCACAGTTCATCAAGCGTAGCTGCGGGTATTGCTTGCCGGGCCACTCGGTTGCTGATCAGCGACCATAGGTGTTCGATGGGCGACATATCGGGAGAACAGACGGACCACGGCAGCAGTGACACCTGGTGGGCCGTGAAGAATTGTTGCACGATGCGTGCCACGTGCGGGGGCGCATTGTCTGTTAAACGTGGCCGCTGGCAGGTCCTGCAGGTAAGGGAGGACTACAGGCTCCAAAACGTCGGAGATGTAGCGATGGTTGTTGAGTGTACCGGCGATGCGTACCAGAGGGGTGCGGGTGTCGTATCCAATTGCGCCCGAAACCATAACGCCAGGCGACGGACCAGTATGGCGATGCATAATGTAGGTGTCATACAGTCTCTCGCCCCAGTGCTGCCACACGCGGATCCGATAATCGTGGTGTTGCAGGCAGAAGCTGGATTCGTCGGAGAAGACAATGTCGTGCCATTCCGTAGTCCAGGTGCGGAGTTCAATGGCCCACTGCCGCCGCACTCGCCGGTGGTGTAACGTCAATGGTAATCGGATAAATGGGCGCCGTGCCACAAGTTCCCGCTCCTGCAGACGACGTCGAACAGTACGTGCTGACATAGGTTGTTGCGCAACACACGCTAATTCCTGCGCTAACGTTCGTGATGTGGCGGTGCGAGGCGTCAATGCCCGCCGCACAACATGCTGGTCCTCTCTTTTGGTGGTGTGCCGCGTCTGCGGCAATCGCTCACGTCGGTCCGTCCGTCCCTCTTGCACTCACCGAATCCATCTCGCCTCACTGTGGCTGGATGTCGTCTCACACGGGCGTCGATGTCTCGGTACGATAAACCGCTGTCGCGATAAGCCACTATTCGTCCTCTGTCGAACTGCTAAACCGGCTGGAATGACTGCCGTATTCTGCAACGAGGCATCAGGAAGCTTCGCACGCACAGGTCCGGCAGCACAACACACTTCCACTACTTACACCCCCAGCCTTCTGTGCACCCTTCTTATAGTGCTTCTCGGTGGCGTGCCGGGCGCACATGATTTGCATATGCCCTGCAATGCTAATCGTTTGCATGTCCTCTCGCGGGCGACGCATGCTGCAAATTTCAGGCCAATCGGATGCTTCCTTCTTGGTGTTGAAATTTTGGTGGCCAGCAGTGTATATATATACGATTATGTATAATTATACACACACACAACCTCGCGCGCGCAGGGGGCATTCAAAAAGTCTTCGCAGCTGGTATCGTAGGTTATATACGATAAATCAATAGCGTAGAAATCATAAAAACGTGTTACAGCAACGTATAATTTACTCACTTACTTACAAGTAAGTGTTGAAACTGTCGTTCTTCACGTAACCTGACTGTTTTTACACATGTTTCCAAACACATCTGCGATAGTCAAAAGGTCCCTCCGCAGTAATGTTAAGGCGGTTCCTTAATTTTGATGGCGCTACATTCAAAATTTTTGAATTAAACTGTATGTTTAATTTCAGTTTTTGCTGTTTTCTTGATGACATATCAAGTTTTAGAATACGTTTCACAGCAACACCAATTTTCACAAGCTTGTGATGAGCTGGAAGTTTCCAAAATGTGGATGTTGATTTTTTCAGAAGGAAGAAGCACTCATGTAATGAACATTCACATTTTGGAAATTTTCAGCTCATCACAAGCTTGTGAAAATTGGTGTTGCTATGAAATATATTCCAGTTTCTTAATGAGACGAAAGAACTTCCAACATTCACTTTTCCCCCTTTTTGTTTACAACAAGAACTTATTTGTTGACCTTGACGCCTTTTTTAATCTCTTTAATATTAATTCATCCATGTTAACAAATAAGGCATTAATTCCGAAACGACATGCAATGGAACGGGACGTTAGCATGTCAAAAGAAAATCACTGAATGCTCAATGCAGAAGACGCGATGTGAAAAGTAACTCTCTCAGTCTTACAATGTGATACGCAGAGTGTGAAAGAGTGAATGACCAGAGAAGCAGACGACAGGTGTGTGCCTGTATCTTGCTCCGGACAATCGCACTGAAAGCAAATGCAAAGGAAGTATTGAGATATGGTATCGTCGGTCGGTGGAAATCTTTGCTTTAAGAAAGAGACGGCAATATTTCTGTATGGCAAATCATTTTTCACTCCGCTGGCACCAATATCGAGCACAACATTCCACAGTACGCATTTTTCTTCAAAATATTTTTTTTTCTTTTCAAAAATAAAACGGAAATAAAACCGAGTACAAATCGGGTCAGGAACACCTTGACCAGACCCGTTTAACCCGCAAGAAATTGTCAACCCGTTGACCCATGACCCGTTTCCATCTCTGATCCCAGCTGCCTATGGTTAACTGTAACAGCTGGTGGATGCATTGTAATGGTCCGGGATCTGTTTTTATGGCGCAAATTGGTTACAATAATACATCTGGAACAGCATTTGGATGACACGAGGTATCCTAACATCACTGCTGACCATGTACATTCGTACATATGTATGGTGATTCCTGATAAAATCTTCTTCCAGAAGGATAATGCACTATGCCAAACGACTCAAGGAGCATGGTAGTGACCTCAAAATCCTAAAATGGCCACCACAGTCTCTAGATCTTAAACAATTGAACATCGGTGGGATGAGATTGAGAGAGTTACTTGTAACAAAGATCCTTATCCAGCGAACATTTGGCAATTGATGGACGCCATTACATCTGCTTGGCTGAACATACACTGAAGAGCAATTAAATTAGAGACAGCTGGCGTTATGCAAATGTGGCGCTGTGGGCGACCCTGTAAATGAAACGACATGACGTATGCAGCGATCCAACAATATAAGGAGTGATGCGACGGATGCAGTATGGGTAAGACGAAGGATCTAAGCGCATTTGATCGTGGGCAAATTGTCAGGGCCCGCCGAATGGGTCACTCCATCTCGGAAGTCGTGCAGGCACTGGTATTTTCACGAGCCACTGTGTCACGGGTGCACCGTGAGTACATCGAATCCGGTAAAACCATCCCTGCAAGGGCCAACTGCCGTGGAGAACAGCGTGTGGATGAGCGGGGTCATCGTCGGCTAGCTGGCATTGTAACAGCGGACAGACGGTCCACAGTGCAAGAAATCACTCGGCAATTTAACGCTGGTGCACAAAAACGTGTAAGCAACCACACTATCCAGAACCATCTCCTCGCTATGGGGTACAGAAGCCATCGTCCCACGAAAGTACCGCTGCTGACCGCACATCACAGGGTGCATAGATTAGCATGGGCACGGGAACATCGCCACTGGACCCTAGACATGTGCAAAAATGCTGCCTGGACTAATGAGTCGAGATTCACGTTGGTACATGCGGATGGCAGGATACGAGTACGGCGCAAACCACATGAAGCAATGGATCCTTCTTGCCAGCAGAGTACTCTTCAAGCTGGTGGGGGTGGCATTCTCGTCTGGAGACTGTTTACGTGGACTGAAATGGGACCCCTGGTACGTGTAACATAGTCTCTCACAGGTCAACGTTACTGGGATATCCTGGACGACCATTTGCTCCCGTTTGTGCGTTTTCAACATCCCACTGGGGACCTCATCCTGCAACAAGACAATGCACCGTGCCATCGCTCCCGATTTGTATCCGAATGGTTGGATGAACACTCCACCTACGTGACCTCGCTTCCTTGGCCAGCTAGGTCACCTGACCTCAATCCCATCGAGCACATCTGTGATGCCATCGAGAGAGATCACCCCCTCCATCAAATCTTCGTGAACTGTGGGAGCTTGTTCAGGGGTCGTGGATCGTATGGCTTCCCAACGCTTCCGGTGTCTTGTCGAGTCCATGCCGAGACGAATGGCCGCCGTCATCAGGACGAAAGATGGTGCTACACGTTACTAGACAGATATCTCCATTTCAATTGCTCTTCAGTGTATCTATAGAACGTTATCAGCACCTCGTTGAATCCATGAGACCTTGAATCTACTGTTTTGAAGACCAACACGTTATTAGGTAGGTGTTCCTAATAATTTGCTACTTCAGCGCCATTTCTTTGCTGCATGCGTCGATTTTTTGTCATCTTTTACCAACACAGAAATTAAATAAGAAAGTAATCATGCACACAGCGATGAAATTATTATAATAGCGAGAACGCCGTGTATTCAGTATAATATATTAGTTTCAGCATGGGTTAAACCAGCGTTTTGCGAATTCGGCATTTTCCAGCTCTTTTCAGGGGTCTATTTGGTCCTTATTAAAATTATGGTGAACCCACTGGGTGCTGTCGGACAGATATTTAGCGTTCGGGGCGACGCGACTATAACTTAGCATCAGCTGTAGAGCAGCCAGAGAATTTAATGTTGTGAGGTTTTGAGGAGTTATCCTGGTAAAAGGAAATTGTAGAATTTCCGAATATTTGTGGCATTTGGTGTGCGATAGAGCTTCACTTGTCTGAGGTACACATGGTTAGAGGTTCCCTTCAGTGGATCAAAAAGGTTCATATCCCTACTATAGCTGCTCTCAGGCTATCCCAAACCATAACGGATTGACCATAAGCTCCACAATTGGTAATATTGGCGTTGCATACCATTGCTTCATTCTTGGACAATATAGGTAGGAAGATATCACTGCATTCACGTAGACGGTAATTTGACGTCAGTATGGATAAAGGTCGGGATTTAATAGAGTTTAAAATAGGATGACAGCGCATGGCATGGATCACTATCGCAGAGGTGGTTCAGAAATTGCAGTATCCCGTTCGATAGTATCAACAGTGTACCGGGAATAAGCCAATTCGAAAGTAACATTGCACCGTGGACAGCGCTATGGGCGAAAAAAAGATGGTGGATGAACGTGGGCGTCCACGTCTTTCTCGTACAGTTCCAATCAACCGGAGAGCGACAGTGGCAGTAATCACCGCCAACTTCAACGAGGAATTTTCCGGAAACTCACCACCAATGTCATCATGCGATCCTTAGCTGCAATAGGTTATGGAAGCCACCCACCCACCACAGTCCCATTGTTAATGCCACAACACCAGTCCTTAACTGGGCAAAAGGACAATGGCACTGGACTTCAGATGATTGGTAACCGGTCTCTTGGTTGGATGAGTCCCATTTCCAGTATTTATTTTTCGGGCAGACGGACTGGACTCGGCATGTCAACAAGGAACAATTCAGGATGGTGGAGTCTCGGTTGCGGTGAGAGGCGTGTTCATCTGGCACATGTTTGGACCTAGGTTACGTTTAGATGCATCTCTAAACGGTTCACTATGTTCCCATCCTTTTAGACCATCTGCATCAGTTCATGGCCATCATGCACCCACAGGGCAATGGACTCTTCCAGAAGAACAATGCGCCTCCCCACAGAGTCATGAGTAGAAACATACTTAGAAGAGCAATCCGCAGAAGTTCCCATCCTCGAATTGCCTCCCCGTTCGCCGTACATGAACCCGGTGCAAAATCTTCGGGATGCTGTGAAAATATCCGTTCGTGCTTTGGATCCTCAATCAAGGAATGCCACAGAATTCTGGACAGCGATGCAGCAAGCATATGTGGGGATAGCTGCGGAACGCTTTTGTGACCAAGTGGACTCTGTGCGAAAAAAGGGTATTCAGCTCTTTCTACATATTTATTGCTGCGTTTGCTATTAAAACGGGTTAAATGCAACAATAGCCCTACTACAAATGCCTGAAGTTAAAATCCAGGTAACAATGGAAAGTAGTACTGCCAAAATGTTAATCCAGCGTTTAAACACCTGCGCAACAATCTCGAATACAAGCGGGAATCACAATAATCATAAGCCGTCACACCTTGGTCGAAACTGTAGTATATAATCCTGGTAGCATTCCACGACAGCTATAATTTCAAGTGGTGTTTACCAAACCACTATCAGTCGTCACCTGCAACAGCTTGGTTTATCTTCCAGGAGCCATGGAGGTTTTTCCCATGTAATGAAACCCTGAAGGTGGAACAACATGTTGCAATCTGTACAAGATTGCTGTTATTTACACAGGACGGTGATATTTGTAGTAGTATCATCTCAGGTAATGAGAAGTGTATGATCTTCCCTGATACCAGGACGAGACTATCAGTCACTGGCTTAAATAGGGCGTCTGAGAAAAAAATAATTTGGCATTTGAGGAAAATATGTCTTGTGTTCTAAGAAATCGAGAACAGGTATTAAGGCTCTAGACCTCAGTTGTTATACCGAGCAACTGCAGAGGTTCTGCGATGATCTCCTTTAATGTTATAAATCTACCAATGCTCTTTTGCATAGCTGCAAGGCTGTGCGAAGAACAGCTACGGATGTCAGGGATCGTGGAACACAGAACCGAAGGCTTAGCCTCGAGGTCCAAGTCTGGCAAAAAGAAATTCCACCAGCATGCAAGACTTCACATGGGGTTAAGTTGGATATTTGCTTCATACACACTAAACCTAGCACTCATCCATAGAAACTGATGATCTGGATTTCACAGATGTTACCCCACTGAACTCACATGGAGTTAAGTTGGATATTTGCTTCATAAGTTGGATATCTGCCCCACCATGTAAGCTACAAAAATTAATAATATTTATATGATTAAAGACCACCATGTGAAGTTTTACTCAGTAAATTATCTTTTGAAATTTAAAGAATACAGCAAATTAAAAGGATGCGATTTCAGTGAATCCAGTAACACTGGACAACAACTTTTGTTGAAGTTCATGCTTTCGACAGAAAAAATAGCCCTTTCTTATAGAAATCGATGTGCTGAAACAGAATATGACAATAAAGAAGTTGAATTGGTTACGGTTTGTTTGTAACATGCAGGTACACTGGTTGACCATTGATCAGGAACACGTGCATGCTATTTCAATGGGAGAGAAACATATATTTTGCCTACAACTACCAATGCGCTTCCATTATAAATATTTGTTTATGCTGCTAATTAAAGAGCTTCAAACACTTAACAAAATCAAAAATCATAATCAAAATATTTGTTTCTAACAAATTTTCCATGTGTATATGAGGAAATTTGTTATTCTAAATCAGTTTTTAAGACATTTTTATTTCAGTCTGCCAAACTTTATAACAAATATCTCTCATTGAAAAAGCATGCAAGTGTTCCTTAGCAATTGCAACCAGTGTTTATGTACGTCTTTGTATATACAGTAACGAACAAAAGTATTTGGCGAAACACTTTTTCGACCATAATGTTTCTTTTTCTGCTGGACCAAATGGGGTCATTTTTTTTTTGATTGGAGGTTTAACGACCACCGTGAGCAACTCAATGGGCTATAAGCAGTCGCCCGTCCCTAATTTAGGGTCACTGGTTCCAGGGAAGGGAAAGAGCCAGTGCCGTAAGACAAACACAACATCCATGCCTCACCGGGATTCGAATCCGGACCCCGTTCGGACGAATGATCAAAGGCCATCGCTTAGACCACTGCGCCACCGAGGCGGCGGTCATTTTAGGATATGATATGTGTTGATTCGTGGGTTACAATGCCGAGTAATTTGTATTTCGCTCAGAGCGAACTTGTCGTTCGAAATAGGCCATAATCAAGAGTAGCCAATTACTACCCATCTTTTTTGCCACATGTATTAATGTTTTTCTTGTGATTTTTTTGGGTTTTATTATGTGTAGTGTGATAATAAGTCAATCTTAGGTTTTCAGAAATGGGTAAAAAGGCAAAGATCCCTGTTGGAGCTCGCCAGGCGACCAAGAACATGAGGGAATCCGGAATGCGCGTCACCGACATTGCGACGGCCCTGAAGATTCTATACCAGTCCATTTCAGCTATCCGGCAACGTTCTAAGAAGACTGGGACCGTCGAGAATAGTCCGCGATGTGGTAGGCCTCGTTCCACTACGTTGCGTCAGGATAGACGTATCCTTCGTTGATCTCGTGCTGATCCCAACTTGACTGCTGTGAATATCGCCACCGAATTCCGGGACAGCGACGACCTGAACGTCAGCCGAATGACCATATCCCGTCGTCTCAATGCTGGTGGATTGAATGGAAGACCCCCCCGCTAGGGTACCACTTATCAGAGTCAAGAGTCGATGAACCAGAGTCGCTTTCGCGCGCCGTTATCGACACTGGGCCGCGGCGGACTGGAGTAGGGTGTTTTTCACCGACGAGAGCAAGTTCAAATTGTTCGTAAGTGATGGCATCTGATACGTACGACATCCGTGTGGCCAGAGATTCAACCCCCAGTTATTTCAGCCGACTGTCAAGCACGGAGGATATCGCTCATGATTTACGGCGCCTTCTCTCGCAATGGAATGGGACCCATCATCAAGATTGATGGAATAATAACCGGCCAAAGCTACACGAACATGCTCATTAACGATGTCTTCCCATGAGCAAACCAGAACATTCCACCCGGATGGATCATGCAGCAAGAGAACGACCCGAAGCACACCTCCAGAGTAGCGAAGGTAGCCTTCCAGCTGCAACAGGTCACACTTCTATACTGGCCAAGCCAATCTCCAGACCTCAACCCCATCGATCACATGTAGGAGGAACTCGACAGACGATGTGCGAAGAAAACCTGCCGGAATAGGGCCCAGAAGTTCGACCAGCTGTCTCCAGAATGGGCGCGAATTCTACAGGTCACCGTCGAGAAGCTAGTGGACTCGATGCCGGCTCGTTTGATTTTGATTTTGATTGGAGGTTTAACGACCACCGTGAGCAACTCAATGGGCTATAAGCAGTCGCCCGTCCCTTATTTAGGGTCACTGGTTCCAGGGAAGGGAGAGAGCCAGTGCCGTAAGACAAACACAACAACCATGCCTGACCGGGATTCGAACCCGGACCCCTTACGGACGAATTATCAGAGGCCAGCGCCTTAGACCACTGCGCCACCGGGGCGGCCGTCCCGGCCCGTTGTGCAGCTGTTATTAAGTCTCGTGGGTATCCCACTAAGTATTAGTTATTGTTTTGTCGTTTTCTCGTACTTGTTTTCTGTTATCGTTGCATTAAACGAATGTGATACACACCTAATTTGTTGGTCAACTTGTCTGATCTTTGCGATTATACTTTGGTTCGCTACTGTATATGTATATATATATATATATATATATATATTGCTTGCGTTACATTACACTTCTTTTGAAGTAAATGCAATCCAAAACAGTCAGTGTAATTTTTTATAGTACAAATAAAAATAGATAGTGTAATTCTTTTTTTTTTTTTACATTTGTATTAATGGTAATTTTGAGATATGTACATGAGTTTTTCATGCATAGATAGAAATCAGTTACCAGTTCATGACGTTTTACTTCTCCTTGCCTTTCGGTTGTATTCCACCAGAGGGGCATCTCTGAAGTGTGTCCAAACGTAGTCTGCGAGCATCAAAGTGTAACACTTTCCCTGGCATCGTTGCTCCATTACGGCCATATCTTGATGAAACCTTTAACTATGCGCATCGCTAAATTTGTCACAGCTATCCAGGAAGAAGTCCAGGTGAGAATCCAGGAAGTGGAGTTTTAAAGACATATTACAGCCAAATTTTTGATACAGAGCAAGCAGGTCGGTAATGATATCTTTGTAATTTTCAGCCCTGGAATTCCCCAGGAAGTTTGTTGATACTTAACAAAAGGCATTCCACACTTCTCTTTAATCACACTGAAGCATGTCCTCAAACTGCGAATCTTGAAAAAGGTGTCTGATCTGCGAACCCACAAAAATTCCCTCTTTTATTTTTGCTTCGCTCAGTCGAGGAAATTTAATATGCAAGTACTTGAACGCTGGTTTAGTTTTGTCCATGGCTTTAACCAATTGCTTTACAAGACCGAGTTTTATGTGCAGAGCGGGTAGTATGATTTTATGAGGATCTGTCAGTGGTTGGTTCTGAACATTTGTTTGTCCAGGTGTCAAAGACGTCCTAGGAGGCCAGTCTCTATCGATGTAGTGCAGACATGTAGTCGGCTATCCCAGTGACAAAGAAAACAGCAGTGCTTTGTGTATCCCTGCTAAAGGCCCATCAACAGAGACACTACCTTCAGGTCAGCACAGATAAGCGAATTATAATTTTTGTAATTAAGTCTATCCAACAGCTGTTGAAGGTTGTTGTAGGTCTCTTTCATGTGCACCACATGTGCAATTGGAATGGACCGTAGCTGATTCCCGTTACGCAGTAAAACCATCTTAGGACTCAACTTGGAGGAGTCTATAAATAGTCTATAATCTGTTGTAATATTGAGGACTAGTAATACTTTGTATTCCTAGTCCTCAATATTACAACAGAACACAAAGCTTGCCCTTTTTTTGAAGAATTGCTCGAATTGTCGGTGAAGAATGCGAAACGACCTCACTCGAACATTTTGTTCTAGGAGATTCCATTGACGAAACCTTGACGCTAGTACCTTTGCTTTAACTTTGGTTAAATTCAAATCGCGAACAAGGTCGTTCAGTTCCTCTGATGTAATTTTATGTGGCATAGACTCAGAAGATGCATATTCGTCATCGCTTTCATTAATTTGTGCGTTGACGGTTTCGGATTACACAAATCGTCTTCCCGGACCTCATCTAAATCGATAACAAAATTTGTCGGAGGCTTGGGAATGGGGAGTTCTTCAGAATGAAGTACAGGTCGTACAGCAGAAGGTATATTTTGATATCCTACAGCCCATTTCTTCTTCTTTGTGATACCTTCAGCCACTGGTGACACCATACAGAGTTTACAGTAATTTATGTGATTTGTGGGCTTCCTCCAAATCATGGGAACAGCAAAACTCATCGTTTTTCCTTTGCCATTAAGCCACTGTGACAGATTCGTTGCGCACGTGCGGCAACATACATGTGGAGCCCAGTCCTTATCCTCGTCGCCTATCCTGCAGACGAAGTACAAATGATAAGCCTTTTTAACAACCGGAGCAATGGACATTTTCTGTGCAGCAAATGTCACTTTACCACATATATAGCCAAATTTATCCGCCTTATTCATACATGCACGAGGCATAGCTACGTGATGTCACTATACAAGGATCACTTTAACAGGCTGCTATCACGAGAGTACACTCACCAATGAAAGGAAAGAAGCAAATGGACTGAGCTTGTTACCGTTGGGCTGTTAAAACTGAAAGGATTGCATCACATCGGATAATACTACACCGGATGTCGCGGGAACTCCGGACTTCTCACCCAAAAATGCAATACTTCCTGGTCTGACGGTGCCTAAAAGTACGGAAAACGCCGTACAAACCTGATGTTCTTACTATATTTTTATTTCAGTACCATTTTAATGTACATTTACTAACATTTATTATATTTATCATAAATTTATTAGTATGTAACATAAAACATATTACTCATTATACCTACTATTTTACTAAAAATCACAAATTTTAAACGTTCCATTAGCTGTACTTCCGAAACAAGAGCCAATGAAAGTTTTTCATGGCGATATTCGTGTTCAGTGGGTTAATTTCATACAGAATTGCACACTTTCCCGTCAGAAGTAATTTCATTGTTGTCCAGTGTAATTCACGAAGTGTATGATATTAAATTAGATCCAACAACAGCAACGGATATAAGTATTTTCAAACCGTAAAGGTATACTTCGTTGTAATTAAAACGAATTTTAGAGACCTATGTGTGAATGCTTGGGCGTAATTAAACAAACATATTCATTGAAATCTTGGCATGTTTTCCCGGGTAGTGGTTAAAACTTTTTCAACGCTATTACCTTTTGAAATCATAGTTAAACCTTCAACGAAAACCCGGCTGCATTCAGAGAAACTGTTTGCAAATTGCTGATGTGTAGATGCGCTTTTCAGCGACTTTCATGAAGAATTATTTAGAGTCTCTGTTATTCCCGCAAATATCGAGACGAAAGGAGTATTGTGCCAGAGGCAGATGAAAAGTAAAGTAATGTTTCTGTTCGTGAATTCGCGTTAAAAAACTAGAAACTTTTAAACATATGCTACTGAAGTTCCTCGCAATTTCTCACAAGGGGGATAAACTATGTTAAGGATTCGGTGAGGATGGCATTCGACTTGTTAGACATTGCTACTACAGTATTTCTTTTCTTGAATTCCATTCAATTTCTTACTTCTCAAGAAAGATGAGGATATACTAATTGAGATATACAAAGGGTTTGACTTTTCGTTTGATTGGCATATAATATACGGCTTTTGTTTTGGCAGCTGTAGTACAACGGTATTTTCTCTGGTGCTACATGTGGAAGACCAAACATGCTGTACTGGAACCGGACAGCAAAGAGATTAATAACAAGTGTCTGTAACAACAAGCAGAACGTCCGCAGTGTACTTTTATTGGAAAGACAGACTCTGAGTTTCACTTATACAAGCCACAGCACCGTACAACTTTCGAACATCAAACGTAAAGAGATCTGAGGCACGTCATTTTGTCATTGTTTCCATATAATGCCGGGTATCACATATAATATTCAGAGGCTTTCTACCATCTATGCGACCTAGGCTCTGTGTCACTTTATCTCATCATACTGCGGGAAGCAATTGAGTAGTTTGATGACATTACTACCAGAATACCGTCTTGTGTGTTACATTTTGGAGAACGTGACAGCATGCGTTAGCTCTTTGCCTCTACATTCATGGACAAATGTGTACTTATCACAGCTCGATTAGTAAAGCGCTTTCGAATTAGTTATGTTTATTTAGGAACGATACAAAGATAAGTAATCTGCTGAGGAGCCAGAGGAAATTTAATAATTAAGTTCTGCTTAATTTCAGTGCGAAATGTTGACACAGTTAATCAATATCGCCGTATCTTACGATCTTCGTTATTTTTAACATGGCAAGAATACCAAGCTCCACCAGTCCGCGGTTCATTTGACGTATAGCATGTTATGTCCTGTAAAAAAAATACGAATCATTTCTTTTGAAAAATTTCTCGAAATCCATTGTTCCTGTTATGAACGTATTTTCGAAGTATCTTCCAGTTTTACTTTGTTCTGGTTCACACGTGGGACGACCAAATATTCCGCAGTGGCTTAGCAGGAGCACTCTATCTTCCTCGAAATGAATGTTTGCACAAAACCTATATCAGTCTAGTTATTTTGTTCCTTTATCACGGTCATAAGAAAACGTTTTTTTTATTTGAGAATTAGCAACCCCTTGAACAGCATAGTGGATTGTAAGCAGTAGTCCGCCCTTCATTTAAGGCCACTGTTTTCAGGGAAGGGAGAGAGCCAGAGCTGAAAGACAAACGCAACATCCGTGGCTTACTGGGATTGGAACTCGGACCTATCTAAGACATATAATCAGAAGCCATTGCTTAGGCCACTGCGCCATCAAAGCTGCCATAAGCAAACTATACAAGTCGCAATAGTCAAATGTATTTTGCCGTCTAGGTGGATCAGGCAGCAGCTTCCTTACAACAGGACTGGCTTTTTGGTGAATGCATCGTTAATATTAAGGTGCACTTTAAATTTTCATTTTGTTTACACAGAGGCACAACATCTTGATAATTCCTTAATTGAATTGGAATTTAATTATTACATCTTTACTCTTGAGCTGAACATATGGCTCTCAAAAAATATTACCCAAATAATTTATTAAAAATATTTTGTTTTATAGAAATTGCTCTGATATGTTCCAGTTTTTAATCTGATTTGAATATATATCTCAAAAAGTTATATTTTATTTTGTACAAGTGAAGAAATGTCATCACGAAAATAAGCGTTGGCTTCGACTACCCCAAATTTCAGTTTCCTCTTTTCCTGATATGTCCACCTCTGGAAATTGTGTTTTTTACTTCAGTGTCCGTATTGGCGTTAAGCAATGGGAATAAATGTGAACGCTCTATGCTGAAAAATCCGTTTAATTCAATCGAAAGTGAGAGCCTAGAGAAAGGCATCTTTGAAAACCACAACCACTTATTAACTCTAATGGGGCGTACTGGGGCTCAAAAATCGTTCTTCACATATTTGGTATTTTCTAATTCATACTGCTAGAAATACAAGATCCCAGTATTAGTGAAATAAATTATCTGTAGCAAATATTTCAAACAAATATTTATGTTTAAAACATATAATTTCTAAAAAATATGGTTGGGACATTTAATAAAAATCGTGTCTGTCAGGCCGTGTTACGGAATAAAAAATAATTTCGGAAAATGGTGATGTAGAACAAATAAACACGGAGATGCAGAACAAATAACTATTTCGACACAGTTTCTCAACGCAGTACTTTTTTTGGAATGCCCACAAAGAGAAATAATTTTAACAATAGCATATTTAGTGCATTTTGTTCGGAACAAAAATGTTTAAAAATGTTAGATGATAACAGATAATTGCAGTACATAATGTAAAGATAATGTATATTTATGTTATATCCTGACGAATTGTGCTAATGTATTCGCAGCGAAAGATCTCGTTTTTTCTAGACTTTCCAGAACAACAGCAACAACAACAACAACAAAAATGAAGTCCTATCCTTGGTTTAGAGATCTGAACCCACAGCGCGCTGCGCCTTTTGGCAGGTGAAAAATCAAAATAAGAAGAGTAGGGAACACAGTGAACTGATCGGAAAGCACGAAAGAAAAGTACGGAAGAATTAGAGTTCAAGAAGTATACGGTTTCCCTTTAGGAAATGAAGTTATAAGCTGCACTACCTACTTACCTGCATCAGCAAGCCACACCGAGCAGCATCACAAGCAAAACACAACCAGTCGCATAAAACAAAGCAAGGACAGAGGAAAACGGAACCTGAAAAGAAACTGACAGCAAACACACAAAAAAATCCCACAGAGGAACAACCAGTTCTCTCACAAAACGAAATTATTGATAATATTTTCAATAATGAAATGAAAGGCACCCCATAAAATCAAAATTGTCGTTTTCTTAGTGTTCAGGTAGGAGTCGGCTATTTGCCTCGTGTCTCAGGAGCAATCAGGGACAAGATGTTTTCCCGTTGGCTGGAGAGAGACTGTCCCTTTTTATTAACAGCTTGTATTCTTCACACGTTTGAAGGATACTCTCAAACAATATTCTCAATTAACTTTCGAGAACAAATTTGAAATTGAACTTAAATAGATTAGAATTTTGAACTAACCAGGAGCCTCATAATGCAGTATACATAATCAGAAGTGGAACTTTAAAGTTCCTTTCAAGAAGGAATTTGTGAGAGGCCTCCATACCACTTCGATTATGGGTGTTATTTTAGAAATTTCCGTTTTTCGAATAATTTATCAATAGTTGGGAAGCAAATCCAAGAATTAAATTTGTCTTTCAATTTTCTCAATAATTACAAGCCAAACGTCATGGTCTGTCAACTCTAAAATTTTTTATGCGATTGATTAATAAGTACTATTACATTAACTGAAAGAATATAGTTTAACTAAAGACAAGTTCGCACAGAATTTTTTTCTTGTGGAAAACAAAGGCAAACCGATCATAAAGTCATTCTGCTTTTCGAACATGGGTGTAATATAGGATATCTTACGAAATAATTTCACTCAAATGAAATGTTTATTCGCAGAGGATTTATCTTCTTCTTAGAATTTAAAACAATTGTGTAATATGCTATCCGCAGCAATATTTATTTGCAGTACTCCTGTTTTCAATCTTCTTTTCTTTGATAGAAAAATTTTAAAGTTACCGTTAAGTTTAGCGACTCATTGCATTCCAAGATCTCGGTATTGCAATGCATGTAAATCATTGGTTTATAGGGAAGAAATCGCGGAATAAAAGGTGGGCAGTGAAAGGCAAGTGAGAAAGATAAGCAGATATGACTTTAGATATGGCAGGGAATCGGCAAATGCGTAGTTTAGCGTTCTAAATAATTTGGCAGAGAAGCAGTTTTAACCCAACAAAATAGTAATTTTTCTGCACAAATGAATACTCAACTAGGAATATATCTATTCAATAAATTAACCAAATTCTGCATTGTTTCATTTTTGATAAGTGAGTCTGATAGTACTGATATTGAATAGTAAAAATAACGCTAAATTCAGTTATTCCACTTGTGGACACATGGACAGTCGCCTCTACGTTTGTACACAGTGTATGTTTTCCAAAGAGCGTCGGAACTTCCCTTATACATGTCAACATTATGTAGGATGATATTGTTAAGTGCTGTTGTCTATACTGCAATCATCTCTTTTTCCACAACATGAATAAAACATTTATCAGTGGAACTGCAACAGCTTAAACTGGGAGGTACCTGAGGATAGAGTGTCCTACTTTTGTGAAGCTGAATGCTAACAACGAAAGAAATGGTGGGATGATATCAAAGTGCTTTCATTTCAAACTCTTCAAAAATGTTAAATAAAATCGTTGCTTTTCTGGAATTTAAGACGTATTAACGACCAAATGGTGTTTAGAGGACTATAACATTGTGTTCTGGACCTATTCGCTGTACAATATTATATGTTGCCGAAGAAATAAATTCAGAATCCGAGACACCTAATGGGACGATATTATGACGCTGCCTGGTATGCTATCATTCAGTGTAACTGAAAAACCACGTTAGGTGAGATACTCATTTAATGATTATGGGTATCTTGTCCCTTATAAAACATAAACTTTTGCGCAAATCATTTTATCATTTTTGGGGAAAGGGTGCATACAATACAAGATATTTCTTGCCATGAGTCACATATAGGAACATTCAGCCGTCTATGCACGACAAACACAAATTAAGGTTCAATCACGAATTATAAATATTTAATATGTATACAGGTTAAAAACACTTTAAAATACATGAGCACTTTCATACCCACTGTGGGTCCATCATCAGATATAAGTACAATGTAGAATTTGATTCAAATTTCATGAATATAAGAGCCAGAGTTTGAACATTATATGTAGAGAAACGCAAAGCGTTATGAAACGATATTATGTGCACTTGCCGTTGACAACAGTAATTCGCCGATTATTACACATTGTATGGCAAATTATTTTTTCCTTCGCTTTCAGTTTCATCCGGTTGGCCTTTCCAGGCTTGTATGATATATAGATGTGTAGAGCCAATGCAGCGTAAGTGTCCTAAGCTATGTATGAAGAGGCTTTCGGTAAATAGCAAAGATGGTGCGAATAGACAATGACATCGCTCTGTCCACGTTATTATAACCAGCGCACAGCAACTGAAAAATTGTTAATCCGACACCGCTGGAAACGAACCTGAAAACTCTCGATAACTAGCTGAGTGTGTTCGTTTTACACTACAGTGCCAACAATTCAAAGCGCTATGCGTGGTTTGTCAGTCAGCATCTGACTACACAAATCCATGTTGATGGGCTCAGCAACCGATGTGTCGCCAGTTGGAGAAATACTCACCTCCATGCGATCATCGTGAAAAGGCTGTTGCCATAGAACTATTTCTGGCGTTACATCGATGTTCCCTAATTCTAGTTTCTAGGGAATAGGATATCGATCCAATATACACCTTGTCATTTGTTGTCGGTGATACTGAAAAAATTGTGCTTAGTTGGTGATTTTCGTAATGATTTAGAAAAATAAATTCATGAATAACTCAGTCTTTGTAATTTGTTTCTTATTACTCAGTATTTTATAACAAAAAATAATGAAAATTATATCTGAAGAAAATGTTTTACTCCAGAGTAGCTTGTTGTTTTCATAAGGACGGAACAGAAAAGTTCATATTAAGTGCAATAGTTATGAATCCAAGTTTGCGTACCGTATTTCCTCGAAAGTAAGATCTAACCGGAAAATAAGCCCTAGCATGTTTTTCCGGATGTTTGTAAATAAACTCTACCCCGAAAATAAGCTCCAGTTATAATGCGTAGTACCGTAGTCATCCGGCCTATCATTGTTAAAAAAAACAGTAGGGAGTGCCAAAATCAATAGAGGACACCCTGTTCATGAGTTTAATTTGCTTTGAATATCCAGAGTAAGAAAGACAACCGATTGACTTCGAACTCAGAAGATTATATGGTTTTTCTAATTATGGCGCATGCTTTTAGTTCTGTTCAGAGAGCTAGCGGGGGATGAAAATAAGGCCTCTTTTTTCGGCAGGTGAACATCCAATTCCGAAAAGGGAATCTGACGTGGGAAACTTTACCGGTGAACGCCATCTTTAGCGGAAAGGTTATTCATCAACAGGCGGTGTGTGTTTTTGAATTGAGGAGAAGGACACATGCGAACTCAAAGAAAAAGTAAGGTGTGTTCTAACCGCCTTCAATGGATTACGAAAGGGGTTCAACCCTGTCCAAATTATTGTGTTGGCAACGGTGACTGAAAGAATTCTTTAAAAATCAGATAGTTAATATTTTGGGGCCGAATGTACATCCTTAACTGTCATCATTTATGTTGCCACTCCTGTGTCGATTAGCAATTAACAGAGTCTTCAATTAACATTTGATTTAATGGTAGATTTAAAGGGAATAATATTTTGACCCCCAGACAAAATGAGTGCAAAAAAGAAAAAGCTATTACGTCGAGTACAGGTAAGGAATCGTGGAGGACTCCCGGGGCAAGAATCTTACGGCTTTCTGCAAAGAGAAGAAGTTGGATCTCCGAATGGTTCGAAAATGGCGAGCAGAACAAGAAAACCTCAGTCAACAGGAGGACGAGGGAAATGCTAAGAAGCGCAAGTGTGCATCAGGTCGGCAACCATTATTTCCTGAGATGGAAGTCACCATCTGTGAATGGATTGCTGACAGGAGAGCAAAGGCTTTGGTTGTGCGCAGGGCTGATATTCAAGCATTTGCCCTTGCAATGGCACCACAGTTAGAAATATCACCAGAAGAATTCAAAGCATCACAGCACTTGCTAGATGGCTTCCTTCAGCGATATGAACTGTCTGTAAGGAGATCGACAACACTGTTCAAGCTGGAAGATACTGAAGTTATTAAACGTGCACTTGCATTTAAGTCCTTTGTTGATGGCATCAAAATTTCTAAATACCAACTCTCCAACATGATTGCTATGGATGAAACTGCAGTGTTTATGGGCTAAGATCTCAAACGACAATTGATCAGAAAGGTACCTTGTCAATCTAAATTTCCTCCACTGGTTACGAAAGTGCACGAGTTACCTGTGTTTTGGCAATTCGTCTGGATGAAAAGAAAACCCCACCTCTAATCATCACTAAGGGCAAGACAGATAAGATTGAACGTCTTTCAGGCATTTATGTTCTTTAAACTGAAATACCCTGGTGCACACAAGCAGTTATAAGGAAATGGGACGATTTAATGTTGCCAATTGTTTCGCGAGCTGGCCAAAGATGTCTGCCGGTCTCGCATTCAGCCAACACTCACCGCGCTAAAGACATGAAAGACATCCTTGCAGAGAGAAGAATAGATCAAATAATGATTCCCGCAGGAATGACTGACTATCTGCAGACTCCTGATATTGCAATAAATGTAGATGAAAGAAAAAATTTGGTAGTACATGAAAAACTAAGACATCCCTGAAAATAAGACCTAATGCGTCTTTTGGAGCAAAAATTAATATAAGATTCGGTCTTATTTTCGGGGAAACACGGTAGTTGTTAATTATTCGGAAAAGCAAATGAAACAGAAAGTTTTTTAATTCTTAAAAAGGTTTTCTGAAATTTTCTCCCTGTAAATTTAACTTTTCTAGGAATGGTACGAGTTAGGGTCTTTCTAACATCAATACAAAACTCATATGGCAAATTCGGACATATCTTTTTCAGAAATACCTGAACGCAAGTGTTCGATTAACGTGTGAGACATGCCATGCATGATGTCCTGAAGAGTCTCTAAATAAAAGGGAGGGCAAACTCTTTAAGTATCCCAAATAGTGGACGCTTTAAATTTAAAGTTCGTTCATCTCAACTTATTTATTCCAGTTACCCTGATGCACAAAATTATTTAAAGCGCATTTCGAACTGTTGCATTTCTGTTATTCATTTAAAAACCTAGGAGGCGTGGTTAATATGTGATCTCCCTTTTCGTGTTTTCTAATATCTTTAAGGTCTTGGTCCGAAAATCTGCAAATCATGGCAAATACAGAGTAATGTTGATCAAAAAGCTGACAACTCACGGAAGAATAAATGCCTTTATAGTGCAGCAATATGTTAAAAAATAGAAAATATGTAATAGTGAAGAGACAGAGAAATATAATTGAATAACATTCGGATTAAAATCTTCGAATAATTAATTTAAAAAACAATTCGTGTGTACTCCCAGTAAACTCGTTTTCTGATATAATTTAGACAAGTTATTGTACCACAAATAATTTAAATGTGCGAAGAAAATGTTATCAGGCAGCTCATACAGAAACTAAACATATCTGAACTGCGCTGACAGACAAATGAGAAAAGAAAAGCATGAAGGAAGCTCAAGGCAGCAAGAACTGGAAAAGGCTAATTTTTGTGATAGGCCCACATTCTGTTTACTGTTGGATCACCTTCATTTACACAACATTTAAAGTCTGTGACCCCTTCCCTTCCCTACAAAGGGTCCATGTTCCTTTAGGAAATTTCAGGATATCAGTATTTTACTCATCGTTTTCTGTTTACAAGGACATTTTAAAATAAAACGTCCTAGTTATCTTTAGATTATGACCATCGGTCTGGCCATAAGATGAGTATCTAAGTACATGATTGCTTCATTTGAAAAATCCTTTACTTTAATAATTTTTGGAATTTGACAACGAGAATTGAAAATAACATATCTAAAACCTTTGAATTATTATTATCTTACACCCTATGTTTCTCATTGTATTACGACAGAGACGTCGCATAACTACGTAATCAGTAGCATGTAATCTTGTCACTTACTCGTACTCTTAGTCTGGAAGTCTAGTTAAAGGCGAAGGGCTTTTTTCTTGTTACAAGACAATGTGGGAAATTAAAGACACTGTTTGAGTATATTGGGGATTCGTATGTGACAGAATATTAGAAAAATGATATAATGTATGCTCATTATTATTGGTTTCTCACTACTGAAAGTAATTACCGGAAACGTTGTTGCTTCGATTTGGAAAAACAGGCTGCCCAGTTATTTTCCTAAAATGATCCATCAGATTTTAATCAATATTTTACTCATACGGAGTTTAAAATAAAAGTCATAAACGCGAAATTGTAAAATTTATCCACTGATAATATTTAAAAGTTGATCGAATAAGCATTTAACTGAATTTTTCAGTTCTTCTCTGTTTTATATTGATATATTACCAAAGCTATAAAGACTTACATAATCATGGAAAGCACAGAACGATGAGTGAATATTTGATAACTGGAAAAAAACTCGATCTTTAGAAAAACTAAGCGTAGCTATTGCAATATCTTCAAGGTTTGAAGCAGAAAAATAAGCCAGAAATCCTTGATTACTCTTTATCTGAAAGAGGTGAGATATATTAATGTCCATTTTATTTTCACTTTCTTGCACTTCTTGCTGTAAGGATTTCTTAGAACTCATGCACGACACCACTATGTTAGGCAATTGAAAAATTATTACTTAAATTAATTGTTTTAAGGAATATATGCTAACCGAGCGTGATTTTAAACCCAATAGATTTTGTGATTTTGTGGTATATGAAACTATGAAATAAACAAGAAAGATGGCACAGAATTTTCCGATGTAATAAGCCCGTCTTTTGAATTCGTTCTGACGCAAATTAAATTTATCAAAACTATGCAAAGTTATGGATCCTGTTTTGAAAACTTTCAACTGGTTCCAACAATCGATAAAACATCCAGAAAAAGAAACATCAAATTAGTTCACCAGCTGCTAAAAAGCATAGTACGAAAATTAATAAAATTTTAAACAAAAAGTTTCTCATACTACAAAGAAGGTACCAGAGCCAAAGAGATTTTCATATCAAACAGTTAAAAGAAGAAATATAAAATGAAACGTGATACAAGTCTACATCTGCTAGCGGAAAAAAATTGATTGACGGAAAAGCTGAAAATAGGTAAAAATTATTCTTCATGAAAAAAGCGTTCGACCTTTACCCAGCTAGTGAAAAACCTTTGCGTTACTTAAAGAGGATACTGCTCGACATCTCTGTTGTATCTAATGGAATACAGTGAAGAAGACATTTCTCAATAACGTTTTTAAGAGCGACAACACAACTGGCAACTGAAGTACGAAAACACAGTCTAACGACAGAACTGTGAACTACAAAATTCTTCATATATTAGACTTAAGCGTTCTACAAGGTAAATGGCATCTGGCGTTAAAAGAATTGTTTTTATCGTACATCTAAATCAAGTGATATTGAGAAAAACAGAATAAGAATGTGTGCCCCTAGCGGCGAATTTTTGTACTACCTTGGAAAGAAATTATACACATAGTTTGCGTAGTTAATAATATCTGACCGATTAAAAAATTTGTTCAATCGGATATTAGTCCCGCAGATACTGATGTAAAGGGAAACGGAAACTTACGCCCGCTGGTGGCAGATTTGAGCGCTAAGAAGAGTTTGAAATTATATGAGAAATATTTCTCCACGAAAACGTTCTCCAACAAAGAAATAATTTTTCAAATCGGAATCTTAGAAGCAGAGATATCAACAAAAATATATGCCAAAAGCCATGCATTGTTTTCAGAAGACAATATTTTCAAAAGCTTTTTCGATGTGAGCGGTATAGGTCAACGAAATTATTTTTTCAATCGAGTTTTCAGGACTTCAAATTTTTCGAAAAACACATGAGACGAAGAAATTAACTTTTACGCCCCCAAATGGTCAAACAATTCTTTATCAAACAATAGAAATTCTTCCTATCAGCAGCTGTATTCGCTGAAGAAAGAATTATCTAATCGGAATTTTAGAAGCAGATATATCGGTGAAAACTCAATTTACCATAACGCCCCGTAGCGGAAAGTATAGGTATTGCCTGAAAATTTTTAAATTATGTGAGAGTATTTTACACAGGAAAAGGTATCTAACAAAGAAGGGATTTTGCAATCCGGCCGTTAGTAGCAGAGTTAATGAGGGGAACAATTTATACACCTATGCCTCCTGGCAGACCCATGCACTATTTTAAGAAAGAAAATATTCTCAATTACTTATAGAAATGAGCGGTACCGGTCCACGAAATATTTTTTAATCGAACTTTTAGAAGCTCAGAATTTGCTTGAGAAATCTATGAAGGAGAAATTAAGGTTTAAGCCCCTTGTTGGCCAAACCATATTTTATGAAAAATTAGAAATTACAATCAAAATATTTCCCACCAGGAGCTCTATCCGGTGCAGGAAGAGTTCATATCGGGGTTATAGTAGCAGCGATATCGGGAAAATCGCAATTTATCTTTTCCCCCCTAGTGGAAAGTCAATGAATTACTTGAAAATTTCGAAATTATACGAAACACATGTCTCACCGGAAACTTTATCCAACAAATAAAAGATATTTTTCAAATGCGACTCTTAGAAGGAGAAATATTGACAAAAATACGACGTATATCTATGCCCCCTGAAGGAGAAATAATGCATTATTTTAAGCAGAAAATATTCCGAAAAGGTTTGTCGACGTAGTAGAAACTGTCCTGGAAAGAATTTTTTTCAACCGAGTTTTTAGAAGCTCATATTTTGCTACAAATATATCAAAAGGGAAAATAACTCTTTCACCCCCAGGTGGCCAAACCGTTTCATAGCAAAAATTGGAAGTTATATGCGAATTATTTCCCACCAGGAGCTGCATCCGCTGCAGAAATAATCCTTCAAATCGGAGTTTTAGAAGTAGAGATATCAAAATAAATGCAATTTACTTTTACGCCCCCTAGCGGATAATCTAAGCGTAACTTAAAAAAGTGACAATACCTAAAATTATCTTAGCCATGAGTGGAATTGAAAGGCAAAATATTTTTTTCGAATCGGATGCTTTTTAGAACTAAGCAGCTATATGGAATAAAATGTACTTTGAATTCAATGTCATCTGCGTTTACACAAGCTAGCGGTGAAATTGTTCTTCATTTGATTTCATCAGCTTTTACGCACTCACTCGGCTAAATTGTTCATTGTAAAAAAGAAACAAAACAAAGGTTCATCATTCCCACATTTCAAGCTTTTTAACGCAAAAAGAACATTTCAAATAGGACAATTAGCTGCAGAGATATCATGCCAACAGGCTGTCAGACGGAAGGATAAAACAATAGCATAAGCGTGATCTTTTTTACAAAAGACGGGCTAAAAATTAAATATCGGCAAAAATTTCAAAAATATTTATTTATTTATTTCCATATTATTTGATTGGCAAGTTCCATGTTTGGCGTTAGCGATTCCGATAAAGGATCTTGTTTAAATGTATCCTCGGATATACCAGCAAAGCTTCCCGCCGACATAAATACGATTAAATGCATGCGGACTGCAACAAATTGTCATTGCGTTGTAGGATGCGACACTCACTTCAGGTGGTAGCAGCCCATGTAATAATTTGTGGAAATACGAAATGATATCCACAGGGTAGATAACCCGGCGCCAATCAAAAGTACAGACAATCTCGGGCGAACAGGAATCAAAGTAATAATATCTCAGTACCATAAATTTGTTATGTAGATTTAACTTGTGAAAAACTTTTGGGAAGTTTCAAAACACATATTCAGTCAAGAAACCACTTGAAAGGGAAAATCCTTATTTAAAAATGCCTGGTCAAAGGCGACAAATCAAATCAATTCCAAGCTCAAGTATATTAGAAGAAATTTGTGATTAAATTTTATACAAAGCTTTTTCGAATAATATACTGTTACCTTACCATTAAGCCAGCGGTTACCTGAAGATTTCCAACGGGTCTGCGCTAAAAATTCTGTAACAGCGCCTCCATAAAAATTACAATAAATGTATCTTTTAAAGCGAAAGCAAGTTGAAATGCATAAAGCGTTTATTTATTTTTTGTAGAATTATTGGGCACTCGTTTTGATTTAGACAGAATGCATGAGAGGGTGGTCAGTATTGTTTCAAGATTTACAAAAATCTCTGTGAGACGGACCCCCGCGGCGAGTTTGCTCTACCTCACTCTAACGTAGGAAGAAATCGGTTGTAGTTTCAAGCTTGTGCGATGAGCTTTCAGTGTACGAACGTGCTGCTCTAGTTCACCGGAACTCTCAGAGCATTGACAGCCCGTGCATCGTTAATATAGCACCGGCTATGTAAGAGCTTGTGCAAACTTTAAACTTCAAGACGGAAAAACCTGTGATTAGAAATTGTTTAATGTGAAATCATGGATCACTCTTTGAAAAATAGAACCATGCAAAACATGGTAATGAGGAGCAAAAAAATTAAATTCTTTCTTCAAAGGTGCTGCAAGATGCTTTTCTGAAATCCAGTGAAATGTATTTAACTTATAAAATTTCAAAAAAGGGTTTGAAGATATTCAAAACACTGACATTACATCTAGTACTAAAAACAAGAAAGATGACACCGAATTTTCGGGTGTAATAAGCACGACTTTTGAATCCGTTCTGACGCACATTAAATTTATCAAAGGTATTCAATGTCAATGGAACCGGCATGGAAAACAATAGTATTTGACGAAAAAAGAAGTTTTCAATCGGGTTTTTAATCTGTCAGATATTGCTGTAAACGGAATCGTGATCTTACGCCCTCTGGTTTCAGACTTGTGCGTTAAGAAAAATATGAATTTATATGAGAATCATATCGCACCGGAAAGGCAGAAAGAAAACACAGAAATAATTTTTTAAATCGGACTCTTAGAAACAGAGATATAGGCAAAAATTATATGTGACTTTACGTCCCCTGGTGGAAAAACCATGCATTATTTTGGAAAGAAACTGTTCTCAAAAGGGTTTTCAATATGAGCGGTATCGGTCCAAGGAAAAAACTTTTTTAGTCGAATTTTCATTATTCCAGATTTTGCTTCAAATACATCAAAAGCAGAAATTAATACTCATGCTCCATGATAGCCAAACAATTTTTTACCAAACATCAGAATATATGTGGAAAATATTTTCCATCTGGTGTTGTATGCGATACAGGAATAATTTTTCACATCGGAGTTTTAGAAGCAGAAATAACGCAGAAAGCGCAATTTACCTTTGTGCTCCCTAGCGGAAAGTCTATGATTTACTTGAAAATTTTGAACTTATATGAAAAACATTTCGCATCGGAATCACTATCCAACAAAGAAGGATTTTTTTAAATCGGACCCCTAGAAGTATAGATATTAACAAAAATAAGATATAGATCTACGGCTTTATTTTAAGAAGAAATTGTTCCTTCAAGGTTTGTCGACATGAGTAGTATCGGTCTATAAACGACGTTCTTTCAATCGATAATTTAGAAGCTCATATTTTGCTGAAAATACACCAGAAGCTAAAATTAAGACTTCGTCCCAGGTGGCCAAATCATTTTTAACAAAAATTAGAAATTATGTGAAAACGATTTCCCATCAGGACCTGAATGCGGCGCAGAAAGAATTTTTCAAATCGGAGATTTAAAAGCAGAGTTATAGAGGAAAACGATATTTAGCTTTACGACCCCTAGCAGAAAGTCTGTGAATAACTTGAAAATTTTGAAACTATATGAAAAACATGTCACACGGAAAACATTACCCAACAAAGAAGGAATTTTTCAAATCGGACTGCTAGAAGTGACACAAATAATATATTGACACAAATAAGATATACATCTACGCCCCCAGGCGGAGAAACCATGGAATATTTTAAGAAGAAAATATTACAAAAAATTTTATCGACGTGAGCGGCATCGGTCCACGAAAGAATTTTTTTAGTGCAGATATAAGAAGCTTAGATTTTGTTTTAAATACATCAGAAGCAAAAATTAATCCTTACGCCCCATGGTGGCTAATGAATTCTTTACCAAAAATTGGAAATAATATGCAAAAGATTTTCCTTCAGGAGTTCTATCCGCTGAAGAAATTGTTTTTCAAATCGAAGTTTTAGAAAAAGAGTTATAAGGGAAAACGTAATTTACTTTTACGCCACCTAGCGGAAGATATATGCGTAATTTGGAAAAGCAACTGCATCTAAAATACTCTTCGGCATAAATGGAATCGAAAGATAAAATATTTTTTTCAATCGGATGTTCAGAAGCAAATACGTGGAATAAAACGTATTTTTGAATTCGGCATCATCTGCTTTCACGCCCTCTAGCGGTGAAACTGTACATTGTAAAATGAACGAAATAAAGGATCATCATTCACATATGTCAAGCTCCTCAATGCAAAAGAAAAAAATGAATCGGACTATTAGTTGCAGTTATATCGTTTCTACAGATGAACAGACGGACAAACCGATAACATAAGCTCGATCTTTTTTTGAAAAAGACGTGCTAAAAAGTTAATACAGTGGGATTATATTAAATTGTCTTTTCATTTGCAGGAAGTGAGATTATCAACACCCACAATGTGTCATTTGCGGAGACGTCCTCGCGGACAGCAGGTTAGAACCTTCATTGTTGTCTCGTCATTTAGTAATTATGCTCCAAAGTCTTGCAAATAAACCAGTTGATTTTTACAAACGAAAATCCAAAGAATTTTGTGTATCTTATTTCGTAATCAAGACTTTTAAAAAACGATTGAAGTATCATATTTGGTTGATGCATAAGTTCAGCCGTTTTACTTCACGAGTGTTTTCCACGTCAGTAGTGACGGGGCAGTTGGCCAGTTGTATATCAAATTGTAGCTATTAGTATCGTGTATATACATCATATTGCGTTGTGTGATTGTGGCTAATGGTTTTTTGGTTTTCAGATCCGGAAGTAGGGAATGTGAAGTAGAGAGGAATGAACATTTCCGTGATCTGCTCCTGCGTGAGATTATCAAGGGAACCACATCCACCATGTCTACTCGACAAATTTGTGTTATGTATGGGGAGTATGCTATTGTTCCAAGGACAGACCGCAAATGGTTTGAGCTGTTCCGGGGTGGCACTTTTGCCCTCAACGAATCCCCGCGCTCCTATTGTCTATCTCCCTTAGATGAGGTTCGTTTAAACCACACCATCCCCTTCAATTCGCTTCAAACCACACGCGAATTGGCCACTGAGATGGTCTCTGATCAGACCACAGTGGTGAGACACCTGGAACGTTTTCAAAAATTCGATGCTTGGGTGCTTCGCACTCTCACCGAGTACAAAAATAATCTGAGTGTTGCCATAAGTGGTTCCTTGCTTGCCCGTTATCGCAAATGTTCTGAGTGTAACACAAACCCTTCCTGTCACGTATTGCTACTGGAGATGAAAAATGGTATCTGTACGTGAATATCAGGCATCGGTGGGAATGATTAAACTCCAACAAGGCGCCCGCACCACGTCCAAAACATGACCTTCATTCTGCAAAGATCACGTTGTGTGTTTAGTGGGACATAGAAGGCATTATTCGCTTTTAAATGCTACCGAGAAAGAGGACCATCAACGCAAAAAAAGAAAACATTTGACATCATGACTAAAAATGGCCATTCAAGATATTAAATGGGTGATCCTTCCACAGCAGGCCTATTCCCCAGATATCGCTCCTTCAAATTATAACCTGTTCCGATCTCTGTGGAATGCACTCTGTGGCAGAGCGTTCAACAATGATGTTGATCGCCAGAATTTTATTGATTAGTTCTTCGCAGAAAAACCTGCACCTTTTCGTCAAGAATGTCATTGCAGACGTTTCCACACGTTTAGATACCATCGCAAAAGATGGGGGTGGGTGGGATACATAGGTAATTGATTTTGTTTTCTCTTCTGATGTAATGCATTCCTGTAGTGTGGTGAAAACAACGACATGAACTTATGTATTAACCTAATATTTGCTAAGCTACCAAATGGGAAAAGCTATGGAAGCCCATACTATTGCGGAAAATCTGACATTAGGGTGTGCGAAAGCAATTATCAAGTGCATGTTTGGTGATTATTTCTCAAAAAGTTGGACATGACAACACCGTGTCTCTCCAAATCCACGATATATCAGCAGATGTTGAATCTGTTATTATAAAGCTGGTACGGAAAAGGTATTCACCCGTTCTGCTTTAACTCTTTAACGACCATGACCCCAAAATCTTGTATCAATCTAAATACCATGACGTTCGAAACTATCTATTGTTTCACTTCTTCGTTTAACAACAACAATAATAACCGAGGGTGACTCCTGCTGATCCCTCATAGGTCGAGAGAATTTGAGAAACAAGTAAGAGTAGGAAATCTGAGTCACCGTAGACAGCCGTTTAGGGCGGCTATGGCCGTTTGTACGTACGGGCGTTTTGGGCGTTATGGTCTTTAAAGGGTTAAGATGAGATACAGAGATTTGTAATCTTGCAATTTCAGTTGTATTTGCACGATACATGAATAATGGTGAAAAGGAGGAAAATATCCCCTTTGCCGCCCATTAAAAATACGAGCAAATGCTGAAGACATTTTCAGTTTAACCGACTGGTATTTTGAACAAAAGCAAATTGAATGGTCTTCTTTCTCAGGAATTTGTGCAGGTCGTGCAAAATTGATTACCGGAAATTTTGTGGGCTAAGTTACGAGCATCATAATATATATGTGCGAGTATTTCTTGGACGCATTCCTGTATTATAGACAAAACTTTCCATCGAGACAAATGCTGAACGAAATAAAATCTGTGCTCGACGAAGCTTTTTGATTTGTCAATTTAAAATCGAGACCAAATAATACCATACAATTTACTTCTATATGTAAAGACATGGTCTGCGAGCATGTTACTGTTTTGACACACACTGATATTGGTTGGCCCTGACATGGCAATGTGCTTACACGTTTGTTGAATTAAGACAAGAATTAACTACTTTGGGGAAAACCTTTTTGTTTTACTGGGTGTTCAGCAGATCACACATTGCTTCACGGATAGCATATTTAGCAGATACCTTGTCGAAAATAAATGAACCTATCACAAGGTTAAAATAGGACTACATTCATTGTTCAAGATGAAGTGGAAAGTATCCTAATAATGTTAAAATTCTGGAAAGTTGTTATTGAAAGCTGTATTAAGTGTTTAGCACCATAAGCACCTCTTTGACATAAAATTAACTGACTTTAGACCACAATGCTACGAACAACATCAAATGTCTCTGAAAATGCCTAATGGTGTATTTTAAGGAGCAGTTTTTACCTGTTTCACAGAAATAAATATGTATTCGTAATCCATTTGACGTGTTTTTCATGTCATTGGCTGCTGATATCTCTTTGATAGACAATCTTATTTATATTTGGACATATCTTATACTTCAAATGTTGTTTAAGAGTGAACGCTTTACAAATGTTTGGCTTGTGTTAAAATAGGAGCATCTTTCTCTTAGTAACGATCTGTTAAAATAGATTTTCCATTTTCAACTGCTCATGTGCACGAAAAAGCTTTCTCTACTTATATCTCGCTGAGTCAAAACATCGAAACAAATTTGATGAACGAGATCTGAGACTACCAAGGTGTTCTGTCGAACTGGATACCAATGAACTTTGTTGTACTAAACAAGCCCTGAAATTCTATCAAGGTTGTGACTTACTTTGATTTGTAAGCACTAATATCCTTCTAATTAGTTTGCAAGATTTATTTGTTACCATTATAAATCGTTTAACATTTGCTTGAGAAATATTTTCTTCTGATTTCTGTTATTTAACAATTAATTTAAAACGATCGTTGAAAAAATTGCTCGATCAGTGAAATGTCTACACAAAAGTACCTTACAAAGGGAAACCAGAATTACAAAATATGTTGGCACTATGGACTATATACCTGAAGTCACTACAATACTAAAGAACATATGCAAAAAACACCACATTGCGTTTGGTGAAAGTACGAAAAGTATTCGAGCCATCGTGCAAAAAGACCGTGACCAAGTTTCCACACTCAACAGACATGGGGTTTACAAAATACCCTTAATTCCTATTGACCCAGAAGATCCAGAAATTGCATATATTGGATCCACTGCACGCCCATTGCGAACAAGAATATATGAGCACAAGTACTCAATTACTAATAACTCCGATGCTACCTCTCTTGCACGATTAGTTAATAGAGGTATCTACCGACCAGACTGGACCAATGCCAGTGTGCTGAGCTCAAATCGTACAAAGCGATCTCTTCGATTCGCTGAGAGTTTATGTATATTATCGCACAACTCTGACTGCTGTAATGAAGAAACTCCACGTTTCGTTCCAGTGCCTTGGGCCATGTTAATGCGGCCAGAACAGCATACTCCTATCCAGCAACACTTAACTCCTAATAATTCATTTACAGTTTGACGAATAATGTCAACTTATTAATTATCCTCTGTGTATATATTTTCTTCGCATATGTAATAGCAATTCATAGTATCATTTGTTGAAACCCTTTAACGCATGACAAAACTTCTACTATATTTAATGTAAACATCGTTATTGTTATCACGTGCTCGCGTAATTTGAAAATGCTTCTTGCTTTTATCCGTTGTTTTGTTTATGTATATTGAAATACCTGACGATGGAGCACATGGTGCTTTGAAAGATCTTGTAAGTTGTTGTGCCTTATAAATGTCTATTTTTTAGTACAGACTGTACTATTAAATATATCTTATCGTGCTGAAAGGCTTTTCGAATTAAAATAATACAATAGGTTTACTTCTTCATTTTAAAGGTTTTCAGTTTTACAAAATTTATGTTCCTGAAATAATTTTTTTGAAGCTACATGAATTTCTATGAATAATATAACTTCCATGTAAGAAACTGTAAGTTTTAGAGACATTCGAGAATACACATGCAAAACTGTTAATTATTAGATTAACAGAGACAGATGCAGTGGTTCCCAAAAACAGCGTAATGTTTTAAAGGATTCGCGAGTCATATATAGTTTGCAACCCCTGATCTAAAGGAATGATACAATTTCTACTGGTGAGAGTACATTACTTCTGAAGACATTTTTCAGGAAACCAAACCTGATGACAACGAAAAGTACGAAACGCGTTCTTAGGGTACGTTTATACTACTGCATTGCCGAGCTGTGCACATGGACGCCTGGCGATGCTGAAATAAAACCATAAATCTTTACAGGCTCATTTATCGTGATCAGAGATGCTATCTGCGATCATCGCCACAACAATGATATCAAACTGGTTTCTTTTTTGAGCCACGACTATCGCCATACATCCTCAAACTTACGCTGTGATTGGTTCCTTGAAGGCCACTCCTCTCGTCCATTAACCCTCTTTCCCAAACGAGTATGAAAACAACGCTGTCATCTCTCTCGAATCTTTAAAAACCGTGTTGTGTTTTTATAGAAGCAAGTTTTATTTGTGGAGCTTTCCTGTGATTTGAACTTTTTTTTTTGAACTTCTCCTTGGATTCATGAAGAGTTTTCACAGCATAAGGCTTCATCACGATCACAGTATGGGATAGGCTTCATCACCTATGAACACAAAAAGGGGAATTGGATGTCAGTACTTGGTAGGAAGTTATCTTCAAGAATGTTAAGCACACCGGTTTTCATTCTGTCATACAAGGCAGACTTTCTAAAAGTGCCCCAATCACTTTGATTTCCATAGGCTCCGATCTCAATGTAAATAAATTTACAGTGTACATCACTGACGGCCAGCAAAATTATTGAAAAGTAGCTTTAATAATTAAAGAACATTTAGCCTGACCATTGAGGACGAAGTATTCGGATGTGCTTTCCATCGATCGAACATAGACAGTTAGGGAATCCCCATTTTTTGAAACGCATATCAGCGATTTCTTTGAATTCTTCTGCAGTTGGTGGCTTCATATGCAGTGGTTGTAAAACTTGCCATAACAGTGATAAAGTCTGTTTGACAATAAGAGATACAGTCGAGATTCCTATAATAATAAAAGCGATGTGAACAGCTGCAGGGTAAATGCTCAATGGCGAGCATCGCAGCTACATGAAAGCAGCGAGGTGCCTGAGAGAGCATCTATGTGCCAGCAGCCAGGCTGCAGCATAAACGTACACTTCACCGCATGAGCCGCTTTCCAAGCGTTTCTAGATCTGCAGGAGAACTTTTACCTAACACTTGCTTTACGATGTGCTCATTTATACATTAAACATTTCTGCCACAAATACTGTAAACAATTTTGTAAATGTAGAGACACAATTTTCAAAGAACGACTTTTGAACAAGCGACAGGCATAATCTAGTAGAAATAATTCATTCATTAATTATGGAAATATCTTGAAACATTGAACACGAAACAATCAAATTAACGAAAGAAACCTGTCGAGAAGACTTCCGTTGTTCTTAAGCTGTCTCGCTCCAAGGACTGCATTGATGTGTTAAGAACTATCAACTAATCATGTTTCAAATTTTGTTCTAAATAATCGCTCATTTGTTTTCGGGAACTACTCGAGGCTGTGCGACATTTGAGATGCTCTCGAAATGATTTCGTGCAATGGAAGAAATCCTCGAAGGAGGATTTTCTAACCTTGGATTATCTTAATAGAGAAGTATTAGTTCTTTCATAGATATATATATATATATTCTGTACTGAGGCATGTCCATGCAGGGCACGCACTGCGCGATAGTTTGTGCTGATGTCCAGCAATCTGTAGGCAATTTTGAAAGGTAAAAATGCGTGACCGTTTTATTGGTCGTGTTTCATAAAATTAGCGGTCGTAACTCTTAGTACTGGACGTTTTATAGTTAGTGTGTTTTCTTGCAGGGTGCCGTAAGTTGATTGGACGACGTTTTTACACGTGTGCTCTACAGCGGTCGTGTTCACTTATTGTTTTCTCTGGCACTTCCACGGCACTTCCACGGACCTGCAGTAAATTTTATCTTAATATCTGTTGGTTTCGTTTTGCTTCATGTGATTATTTTTCAGACACTTGAATTGTCCAAAACGATGAGACATATTCACTCAGAAAATCATTGGCAAATCGCTGAAGATCTTGTAGTGGGAAGCAATCTTTGGCAATTTCACCACGGCATAACGTTGCCAGTTCTCAACCTATTTATAAAAGAAATACAAAAGATATCTTCGAATTCCATATCTCAGAGTACTTTAAAACTCGATCAAACCCAAAAATATCTTTCTGGCTCCCGTTACAAAACACACGTTAAAGAAACACATTGGAACTAACAGCTACTAAGTGTGCGAACGTGCTGAGCTCAAACCATCTCAGTAGCTAACGTGCCGCCATTTATGCTCCTTACAATTCACCATTAAACAATTCCAGTTCACTAGATGTTGTTCGTAGCATAGTGATCTAAAGCGAGTTCATTGTATGTCAACAAGGTGAGTATGGCTCTAAAACACTGGATAAAGTTTTCAGTCCCTTCTTTCCAGAATTTTAACATTATTCGTACACTTTCCACTCGATGAAAATAGTCGTATTGTGATAGGTTCATTTATATTCGAAAAGCTATCTGCTAAATCTGCTATTCGTTAAAGCAACGTATGATCTGCTGAACATCCAGTAAACCTTGCCCTGGCACTAATTTTGCTGTTGGTCTGAAAAGGACAATTTACATTTTTGGTTGAACAATCATCATCATCATCATCATTGTCAACCATTATCAATCCACTGCTGTACGAAGGTCTCCCCAAGTTTCCTCCACAACGGTCTGTCTTGTGCCAGTCTCCTCCATGTCACCCCTGCATACTTTCGAATTTCATCCACCCATCTCCCATGTGGTCTTCTTCTGGGTCTTTTCCTGTCCCTTGGAATCCAATCTAAAATTTCGGCTGTCCATCGATGATCTGTCCTTCTGGCAGTATGTCCAGCCCATTGCCATTTCAGGGATTTAACTCTGATCATGATGTCTTCCACTCTTGTCATTTTTCGGATCCACGAGTTCCTCTTCTTATCTCTCCTGGTTACACCAAGTATGCACCTCTCCATGCTGCTTTGAGTTGTCTGCAGCCTTTGTATGTCTCTTTTAGTTAAGGTCCACGTCTCTGCACCATACGTAAGCACTGGAAGGATGCATTGATCAAACACTTTTCTTTTAAGACATAATGGCATATTGCTCTTGAAAATTATGCTGTTTCTTCCAAATGCTCTCCAGGCAAGTTTTATACGCCGATTTATTTCTTCATCAATGTGACCCTCACTTGATATCTGCTGACAAGATAAACGTACGTGTCTGTTATCTCCAGCTTTTCTCCATCAATCGATAAATCTTCATTTCTTGTAAAAGCATTGAACATCACTTTTGTCTTCTGAAAGTTCATTTTTAATCCCACTTCTTTACTCTTGTCAGCAAGTTCCTGGATCATACTCTGCAGCTCTGATGGGGTAGTTGCAAAAATGACTACGTCATCAGCAAAACGAAGGTGGGTTAGATAATCTCCATTAATCTTTATCCCCTTGTTTTTCCAGCTCAGCGACTGAAAAACACCCTCCAATTTGGCATTAAAGAGCTTCAGAGATATGGTGTCACCTTGTCTCACTCCCTTTCCAATTTTTACGTGTGTTGTATTTTCAAACAGCCTAATCTTTGCACTTGCATTTTCATAGATGTCATTAATAATATTAATGTATGCATCTTCAATACCGCAGGTTTTCAGAGCCATTGTAACTGCTGATGGTTTCACCGAATCAAAGGCTCTTTCATAATCGATAAAAGCCATGCACAATGGAAGTTCATATTCCCTCGCTCTTTTTAATTAGTTCTCTCAGCACGTGGATATGATCTATTGTGCTGTAGCCACTCCTGAATCCAGCTTGTTCTCTCGGTTGAGCCATGTCCAGTGTTACCTTCAAGCGGTGTGAAAGAACTTTAGTGAAGATTTTATAAACTACTGATAGGAGGCTGATAATTCTGTAGTTTCCGAGATCCTCAATGTCCCCTTTCTTATGTAGCAGGATCATTGTAGCGGTGTTCCAATCCTCAGGAATCTTTCCTTCATTAAGGCATCGAGTGAAAATTTGGGCGAGTACTGTTTCGATTTCTCCACTTGCTTCTTGTATGATGTCTACAGTAATTCCATCTTCTCCTGGAGCTTTTCCCCGCTTCATGTTCTTTATTGCATGTGCAACTTCTGATGGGAGGACTGGAAAAACTCTGGTACCTTTCATGATGTCTGAAGTACATGTATCATCCCTTTCATATAATTTGGAGTAGAAATCTTTCACTCTTGTCAAAATTTCGCCTCTAGTTCTTGTTACAGAACCATCTTCTTTTCTCAGTGCCATAATCTGTTTTCTTCCCTTACTGAGATGTCCCTTTGCTATCTTTAGGCTTTGGTTGTTTTCAATTGCTTTCCTCACTAGTTCACAACTGAATTTTCTTACGTCTTCAGTGATACTTTTTCTTACTGTCTTGCATAGCTCTATATATTCCACTTTGGAAGTCACATCTTCTTTAGTTGTCCTCATCTCTCTTCTTTTTTGCATCAACATTTTGGTTTTTCCTGATAATTTATTTACATGCAACTTGTTCTTATACCCAGCTAATTTTGTTGCTGTTTCATAAGAGCTTTGGTTACTTTTCTGTTAACTTCAGAGATGTCCACTTCTTCTGATGTTAGGCCTTCTAAAGCAGAGAACCTGTTCTTCAGTTCCAACTTGAAGGTATTATGGTGTTTTTTAAGGTTGGTTATGTCAATAGATTTTGTTTGTCTTATGAGCATGCCACGTTCAAGTTTAGTGTTGAGGTGCATCTTACATCTTACCAATCTATGGTCACTACCTGTGTTGAACTTGTTTAGCACACTGCAGTCTTCTATGATGAATTTTTTGTTACACATAATAAAATCAATTTCACTTGTCGTCCCATTTGGATGTCTCCATGTCCATTTCCTGTGTGGCTTTTTCTTGAAGAAGGAGTTCAAGATGAAAAACCCTTCTGCCTCTGCAAACTCAACGAGAGTATTTCCACGCTGGTTTCTGTTGCCGTGATCGAATTTACCTACTGAAATTTCATTCTGTTGCCGTTGCCCTATTTTTGCATTGAAATCTCCCATAATTATCTTCAAGTGCTGCTTACCTTTATTATTTAGATGACGAATTTCCTCATAAAATTCTTCAATTTCTTCTTCAGGATGACTTGTGGTGGGTGCATAAGTTTGAATAATCTGAGCCTGGTATCTTTTCGAGAGTTGGATAACAAGTCGTGCAGCTCTGTCAGAGGAACTTTCAATTTCTACCACTTTATCCTTCAGTTTCTTGTTTATTATAAATCCAACACCACTAGTTCTGCCAGTATCTGTCCCACGATAGTAGAAGAGATGTCCACTTTTCAGTTCGATGAGCTCTTCTCCTTTTCTCCTTACCTCACTTAGCCCCACGATGTCCCACTTGATCCTTTGTAGTTCCTCTTCCAAATCATGAAGCCTTGAATCAGAAGATAGGGAGCGTCCATTGTACGTAGCCAAGGTCAGCATCAGATGGCAGCCTAGTCCGGTCCTCCGGGGATTCTTAGCACCCTCTGCCTTCATGTCGCACTGGCCGCTGCCTTGGCCAGGTACATTCCAGCTGCCGGAGACTGAGGGCCAAGATTTAAGTTGTGGAATCATTTTGGAGGGGTTTGGCCATAACTCACCACGCTGGCCAAGCGGGTTGGTGAGTGTGGGATAGAATTTCCTCTAATCCCGATGGTATAGTTATACCGCTATTGGCGGTCGTCAGAGCCCCTTTAGTGGGAACAGGATGCACCACGAGAAGGCGGGGTTGACATTTGTCAAGGAGAGCCTGTGATGTTACGCATCACCTGACCTTACATCCCTGAACAATATATATAGTTATTTTATCTAAATTATTACAGCACAATATCAGTACAAACAATTTCTAGTTTTACCACGTCTCACTGTAATAGAAATTTTAAAAAACTTCCGATAGGTGTCTCTAGAAATGAAAGTGTGAAGTGTCTACGAAGGTTCTAAAACGGTCCTTCAGGGGCAACTCCACGGTTTTTCGATGGGATTGGCCAAAAACATTTTAGATGAAAATAAATAGAAACACCGGACAAAGAGTTTTCCAAAATATTGGGAAGCAAAAATAAATACCTCCTTCATATAAAGGTGCGATTCCAAGGATTCGAAAATATATATTTGAAAACATATACAATTGTATTTAGAAATAAAAAGCCAATTGCAATGAATGAAATACCAAGTGATACATCACTAGAGAGTGTCCATGCCCTAGGTAACACCTTTAAGTGCGCCATTGACTTCGACATCAGATTATTTGAAGGTCGCGAGTACTTCACAGTTAATTTTTCGCTATGCCAACTAAAATAAATTAAATATGTTTTTTTTTCATCCTAAGAGTATATTTCAGTATATTTTTGTTCTTTCCAAGTAATAATACACACTGGCGAATATTTCAGTGAAACTAGAAATTCCTGCCGGACCACTAGAATGGGAGAACGTTTAACAAAATTTAGGGTATCTGTTTTAATATGCTCTAGCGGTTGCATTACTTGAAGGGACTGATCCTGCGCTTTTGCACAAGCTGCTTTATAAACACGTGTTTCGCAACATACACTAAACGTAATTTCATATCTAAACACACGACCTCAGAAAAAATGCGAAATTGTGCAACGAATAGAACATTTTTTTTATTGGAGGTTTAACGACCACCGTGAGCAACTGAACGGGCTGTAAGCAGTCGCCCGTCCCTAATTTAGGGTCACTGGTTCCAGGGAAGTGAGAGAGCCAGTGCCGTAAGACAAACACAACATCCATGCCTCACCGAGGTTCGAACGCGGATCCCTTTCGGACGAATGATCAGAGGCCATCGCTTAGACCACTGCGCCACCGGGGCGGCATAGAACATTTCGAATAGAAGCTTCCCAAATAGTAATGGAAGCTTTGGGATGTAAGGTCAGGTGATGCGTAACTTCACAGCCTCTCCTTGACAAATGTCAACCCCGCCTTCTCGTGGTGCATCCTGTTCCCACTAAAGGGGCTCTGACGACCGCCAATAGCGGTATAACTATACCATCGGGATTAGAGGAAATTCTATCCCACACTCACCAACCCGCTTGGCCAGCGTGGTGAGTTATGGCCAAACCCCTCCAAAATGATTCCACAACTTAAATCTTGGCCCTCAGTCTCCGGCAGCTGGAATGTACCTGGCCAAGGCAGCGGCCAATGCGAAATGAAGGCAGAGGAAGTTGAAAGAATCCCGGAGGACCGGACTAGGCTGCCATCTGATGCTGACCTTGGCTACGTACAATGGACGCTCCCTATCTTCTGATTCAAGGCTTCTTGAATTGGAAGAGGAACTACAAAGGATCAAGTGGGACATCGTGGGGCTAAGTGAGGTAAGGAGAAAAGGAGAAGATCATATCGAACTGAAAAGTGGACATCTCTTCTACTATCGTGGGACAGATACTGGCAGAACTAGTGGTGTTGGATTTATAATAAACAAGAAACTGAAGGATAAAGTTGTAGAAGTTGAAAGTTCCTCTGACAGAGCTGCACGACTTGTTATCCAACTCTCGAAAAGATACCAGGCTCAGATTATTCAAACTTATGCACCCACCACAAGTCATGCTGAAGAAGAAATTGAAGAATTTTATGAGGAAATTTGTCATGTAAATAATAAAGGTAAGCAGCACTTGAAAATAATTATAGGAGATTTCAATGCAAAAATAGGGCAACAGCAACAGAATGAAACTTCAGTAGGTAAATTCGGTGACGGCAACAGAAACCAGCGTGGAAATACTCTCGTTGAGTTTGCAGAGGCAGAAGGGTTTTTCATCTTGAACTCCTTCTTCAAGAAAAAGCCACACAGGAAATGGACATGGAGACATCCAAATGGGACGACAAGTGAAATTGATTTTATTATGTGTACCAAAAAATTCGTCATAGAAGACTGCAGTGTGCTAAACAAGTTCAACACAGGTAGTGACCATAGATTGGTGAGATGTAAGATGCACCTCAACACTAAACTTGAACGTGGCAAGCTCATAAGACAAACAAAATCTATTGACATAACCAACCTTAAACAACACCATAATACCTTCAAGTTGGAACTGAAGAACAGGTTCTCTGCTTTAGAAGACCTAACATCGGAAGAAGTGGACATCTCTGAAGTTAACAGAAAAGTAACCAAAGCTCTTATGGAAACAGCAACAAAATTAGCTGGGTCTAAGAACAAGTTGCATGTAAATAAATTATCAGGAAAAACGAAAATGTTGATGCAAAAAAGAAGAGAGATGAGGACAACTAAAGAAGATGTGACTTCCAAAGTGGAATATATAGGGCTATGCAAGACAGTACGAAAAAGTATCACTGAAGACGTAAGGAAATTCAACTGTGAACTAGTGAGGAAAGCAATTGAAAACAACCAAAGCCTAAAGATAGCAAAGGGACATCTCAGTAAGGGAAGAAAACAGATTATGGCACTGAGAAAAGAAGATGGTTCTGTAACAAGAAATAGAGGCGAAATTTTGACAAGAGTGAAAGATTTCTACTCCAAATTATATGAAAGGGATGATTCATGCACTCCAGACATCATGAAAGATACCAGTACCAGAGTTCCTCCAGTCCTTCCAGCAGAAGTTGCACATGCAATCAAGAACATGAAGCGGGGAAAAGCTCCAGGAGAAGATGGAATTACTGTAGACATCATACAAGCAGCAAGTGGAGAAATCGAAACAGTACTCGCCCAAATTTTCACTCGATGCCTTAATGAAGGAAAGATTCCTGAGGATTGGAACACCGCTACAATGATCCTGCTACATAAGAAAGGTGACATTGAGGATCTCGGAAACTACAGACCTATCAGCCTCCTATCAGTAGTTTATAAAATCTTCACTAAAGTTCTTTCACACCGCTTGAAGGTAACAGTGGACATGGCTCAACCGAGAGAACAAGCTGGATTTAGGAGTGGCTACAGCACAATAGATCATATCCACGTGCTGAGAGAACTAAGTGAAAGAGCGAGGGAATATGAACTTCCATTGTGCATGGTTTTTATCGATTATAAAAAAGCCTTTGATTCGGTGAAACCATCAGCAGTTACAATGGCTCTGAAAACCTGCGGTATTGAAGATGCATACATTAATATTATTAATAACATCTATGAAAATGCAAGTGCAAAGATTAGGCTGTTTGAAAATACAACACACGTAAAAATTGGAAAGGGAGTGAGACAAGGTGACACCATATCTCCGAAGCTCTTTAAGGCCACTTTGGAGGGTGTTTTTCAGTCGCTGAGCTGGGAAAACAAGGGGATAAAGATTAATGGAGATTATCTAACCCACCTTCGTTTTGCTGATGACGTAGTCATTTTTGCAACTACCCCATCAGAGCTGCAGAGTATGATCCAGGAACTTGCTGACAAGAGTAAAGAAGTGGGATTAAAAATGAACTTTCAGAAGACAAAAGTTATGTTCAATGCTTTTACAAGAAATGAAGATTTATCGATTGATGGAGAAAAGCTGGAGATAACAGACACGTACGTTTATCTTGTCAGCAGATATCAAGTGAGGGTTACATTGATGAAGAAATTAATCGGCGTACAAAACTTGCCTGGAGAGCTTTTGGAAGAAACAGCATAATTTTCAAGAGCAATATGCCATTATGTCTTAAAAGAAAAGTGTTTGATCAATGCATCCTTCCAGTGCTTACGTATGGTGCAGAGACATGGACCTTAACTAAAAGAGACATACAAAGGCTGCAGACAACTCAAAAAGCATGGAGAGGTGCATGCTTGGTGTAACCAGGAGAGATAAGAAGAGGAACTCGTGGATCCGAAAAATGACAAGAGTGGAAGACATCATGATCAGAGTTAAATCCCTTAAATGGCAATGGGCTGGACAAACTGCCAGAAGGACAGATCATCGATGGACAGCCGAAATTTTAGATTGGATTCCAAGAGACAGGAAATGACCCAGAAAAAGACCACGTGGGAGATGGGTGGATGAAATTCGAAAGTATGCAGGGGTGACATGGAGGAGACTGGCACAAGACAGACTGTTGTGGAGGAAACTTGGGGAGACCTTCGTCCAGCAGTGGATTGATAATGGTTGACAATGATGATGATAATGAATGGAAGCTTTAGCATGTCCTATGTTTAATGTGGTAGAACAGAGTTAAAACATAAATCAAAACTCTGATGCTTTGGCTTTCGTTTGTTTATTTAAATATTATACATTAGTCAAATACTATACTTTTAATTCTCGTTGTTCTAACTAAAGCATTTTTTATATTTTAA
Organism: Macrothele yani; assembly: GCA_039090855.1. Classification (NCBI taxonomy): domain Eukaryota; kingdom Metazoa; phylum Arthropoda; class Arachnida; order Araneae; family Macrothelidae; genus Macrothele; species Macrothele yani. The sequence goes on along the minus strand of CM077020.1, from coordinate 10,303,764 downwards.
AGTTAATTTCAGTAACGAATCCATCGGTTAATCTTGTAATGCTAAATGTGCTATTTATTTTCTGTTGAAGTCGAAATACCTGACAGACCATTAAAACCACGGAAAAGTTGAAAGAACATCACAAAAATCTTCTGCGCAATTATAGTCCATAAATTAATAGTACTGATTTGTTTCTAAAGAATCAGTTTCATTTGATGCTTAGCCTGTGGGTTGCGATTTCGAGATGTTGTACTTGATGTCCTAAGACGTGAGATTATTCCAAATCTAATAAAGATATAGCAATCATCTTCTTCCATTATCCGTTCCTGCAGGGACAGAGCAAAGCCGTTCTGAAAGTTTAAGGCAATGTCATTAGAGAACTGAATTTCTTTGGTGACGTCGCTGTCATGTTACACGGACGTCGGTGTCCGGTTTGGTGTTATACAAAGCAGTTTTCGAAAACAATAGGAAGCTTCTGTTTACGTCACTGAAAGTCGGAACTGAAAAGCTGCGGAGAGTCAATTGCATTGGTCTAGAAAAAAATGTTGATAAATACATTTTCCGGAATGGTCAGCCACACACACACGCACACAAACTGGCGAAGACGACCCGCCCTGGAATTGCTCTGCTTTTTAAGAACTTTTTCCCATAAAAATTGTGCTAAATTGTTTAATTATAAAATAGGGAAAACAACTAAAAACTCATAATTGTTTTCCTAGATTTCAGTTGTGTGCTATGAGCGGAAACGTGCTCCTTCCATGCTTTAGTATATCTTAATGGGGACACAATGAATCATGTCTCTATTCTGTAGTGAATTAGAAGGTAATGGACCTGTTCGGTCAGCTGTTTCAGTGATTTATGTAACTATTAAGCCTTGGTAAATGCGTATTCACTTCTTCTTCCTTGAAGAACGATTGCTAGTTCCCCTGTGTGGTCGTGCCAAACTGTGTCGCTTTCCGTTCAAATGCAATGTCAGTAATGGCTTTGAAAATCGCCAGTTGTGTTCTGTCGGTGGATTTCCTTTTTTTCTTTCTCTCTCTCTCTCTTTTTTTTTTTTTTTTTTTTTGTAGAATTTGAGGAAAACTGATCACCTTACCTGAATTTTGCAGAGCAAATAAAAAAAGAAGAAAATCCCCATCTCCAGCACCCCGCTATTCCTTTTGCGAATGATGGCCGACAGAAATATGCGAAGGTTTATCGTTTATCTTACCCCAAAAAAATTTCATTTGGGAAAAGAAAAAAAAGTGAAAAACACAAAAAAATAGATAAAACCATAGTCCTTCAACATTTTTTTCCTTCTCGAAGAAAGAAATTTTCTTTTCCAATCTAAATCCTTCACTTTATTTGATTTGTAGGGGTCATTTCCTATCACGGAAAGAGGAAAATATTATTTGGTATGCTCATTCAGAGCCAATTTCTTTTTTCGGCCATAGTATCGAATTTGTTTTGTCAGCAAGGCCCCAAAAGTGCTTATTTTTTACAGAAAACAAAAGGTTAGGGTTCCTTTTTTTAGAAGTTTTGTTGATACATTCAAGGTGATGAAAAATCAAGTTGAGTAGTAAAGTAACGTAGTTTTTTAAAATTAAACTTAAAATTCAAGACTGATTTTTTCAGAAAAAGTTTTTTTGTGTTCGATAGAAATATAAAAATACATGTTACATGGTGCCATCAAAGATCAAAAAAATTTATATTGAGGTCAAAACGATCAAAGACATACTTATCTGGTGAAAAGTTCTGACATATTTATCTGGTGGATAGAGTTCAATGTAATATACACTGAGATGCAAGTTTATTAGGTACACTTGCGCTCGAAACGTATACTCACCTTTGGATTCCGTGTCCTTTTTGATAGGTAGTCATAATCTTCGATACAACTCGTCGTGTTACACCATCACGATCATGCCTTTTTTGCATGTCACGGAAGTCTGACATTTTTCACAATTACTATACATCAGCTGTTTTACTTGTGACTAGGGTACTGCAAATGTGTAGCGATCATCTTACTACACCCCACTTGCATCTCATATGAGGGTGACATCGTCCCTGTAATTTTAATAGGACACATTGCGTGTACTCCTGTCACAGTCGGTGTTTCCATTATTTTGGTAAACCCCTGTATCTTTACATATTTCCACTTCTTATTGATGGATCAACAACATATATATTAACTAAAGCATGCATTCAGAGCAAACAAACTACAGAAAAACGCATATATAGGGGATGCTTTTTATAAACACGCAGGATAGGAAAGCAATTCAGGAATCGCAAAAGTCAGAGGAGGAGATGATGACATAATGAATCAGGGAAAATCTTTAAAATGGCAATGGGCTGGTCCTATTGCTTAAAGAATTAACTACAAGGGAGAGCAAATGACCGAAAAGAAACCCATATGGGAGATGAGTGGCTGAACACAAAGAGCATGACTGACTCACATTCGTGGTTCTGGCTCAAAAAGAAATTTCTTGAAGAGTTCTGGCCTGACCTTCACCAAGTAGTGGGTTGAAAATGGTTAATGAGGAGGATGATTTTATACATGCGGCATAAATTCACAAAGGGGTGGAGTAATGTTTTTTTTGTATTAATATTCGGTGTTTTCTGTTTTAGTTTTAAGTTCTGCACTTTCATCTTTTGCGTCCTTTCTTTTGCCGGGCATACAAAGGGTGATCCCAGTTATTAAAGGACGATGTACCTCCAATTTTGGGGTAATTTGTGTTTGGGAGTTTATACATTATTCTTAACGGAAAGCTGTATATTATTCTAACTCTATTTAGTGCATATTTAAACTGTCTTATCAGGCGCTTTTTATCTCTCCTAAATTTTTTTTCTATTAGAAGAGGCTCATCAGGCTGCCGCAAAGAGAGCTAAACTGTGTTAGTGACATTCGATGCGAGCTCAAAATAGAATTTAAGTACATTTTGCATTAAAATATTCGAAAAATTTATTTTACAAAATAATGAAATTACAAATTTATTGTTGGTTTGGTGATCCTCAAATTGCGAAGTGAATTTCAATTCACCCTCCACCAAAAATAGTTCATATACCTGACTCAACTGAATGAATTTTTGGCAGAACTATTAATTAAAAACTGCACATAAGATTAGTCTTTTCTGTTTTCATCATACGAAAAAGAAGATTGCAAAATTTGGTGCAAATTGTCGTACACACGGCTTGAATTTAAATATAAAATGAACTGAAAGAAAGTGAACAGACTGAGCAAAGTGAACTAAATTTCATAAGTGAACTTCAGTGCTCTGACAAATGCTCGGCAGCCAAATAAAGTACTTTGATTTACTAGTATCCGATTCAACCTAAAAACACTTTAAGTATTTATACATCGAAGGAAAATTATATGTATTCCTGTTTCTTGCATTAATTTATCCAAAGTACGTATTTAAAATAAAACTTTATAAATATTCCTCTTTTTAAGTACCATTTTTAGGTTTGTACGTTGCTAGACAACAATCGATTAAAAAGTTTTAGTATGACCGCAAAGTTTCTATGCTGAAGGGTTACTTTATACCAGACAGGAATACTTGATAAAACTTCTCAGCTCAATAGATTGCTTATAATTTTATGTAACCCAAATAAGATTTAAATAGAAGAAACCTACGTGCGCCAGTTGGCGGGCTGGGTTAAAGAACGTGATCATGCACGTAATTTGACTTGCAGCATAAATGGTGAAATGTGTGAAAAAAAAACAGTATCTTACATCTCTATGAAGAAAACTCACTAAAATGACAATTAATTTTTTTAAAAACTTGGTTAAAGGAGAAAAGACCAGAAAAGCGAGTTTTCTGAGGGCCGAGATAAGGATCACCGAAAGCGAGTATCAACAAACACTATTTAAATATTGCATTTTTCTGCTTTGCTAACTGAATAATGATATCCTATGTTTACAGGACACAGGAATCATCGTTCGAAATGTTTGCCAAAAATGTACGGAAAATAAAACTTTGTAGATTCATCTGAAGATAATTTTAATGAAACATATCTGATATATACCCCTACGGATGGCCAAATGTTGTTACCGAAAATTTAGATATATCAACATAAATCTAGTTCCATAGGCAAACATTAATCTGACAGATGTACTTTCTCTGAGAAGCTTACCTCTGAATCTCGGAGATCAGCCTAAATATGTATATATAATTTTCTAAGAGTTTGAAGAATCCATTGTGAATCAGAGAACTACATCGTTTTCTAAAACTGCCGTTCAACTCCTGCCCTCACTTAGTTTAAAATTTCTGTGTTGCCAAATTTATTGTTCAAATAATTTATTCCTTATTCAACATAAACGTATTTACTTCCCAGTCCTTTCCTTAAAAGAGCATACAAAATTACGTTTATCAAATTCTGCTAAAGCTAAGATTTCCTCTTATCGGTTAATGACTTTGCGTATGAGATTTCTTCTTCACAAATTGAAACCTGTCACAAGACGAAAGTCTGAATAAAAACGTAAGTCTCAAAATGTTTCATATGCAAATGATATGTCGAACATGGAAATGTTTCATATGCAAGTATTATATCGAACATGGAAATTTTCGTGTGTTCAGTTCAACGTTGCAGTATTCTTGTGCAAATGTTGAGTAGAAAATTTTGCAACGAATGCAATATTTATCGATGGATTCTATATCCAACATCCACCTCGTCATGCTACGGGTATCCGTGACGCCTGTTGTTTGTCGTTTTGTAGCATCTCGTCTGTTATGTTGACCGAAAAATGGTAGTACATTTTATCCGTAAACTTTGTTCTCTCAGTAATCAGTGAATTCACGCACGTGTTTGCTCTTTTCTTGCGTCTTCTGCGCCATTGTTTTTCCTAGCTGGATAATTTCCAACCATTTATTTTGCGCTAAATGCTGTTCCCCATTCTAACCTATCTATCATTTTCCGTCCAGATATCTTGATGTTCTTCCTTTTCCCGACACTCAAGAACAGGATACTAATTTTTTAACTCTGTGCATTGAAGTATGAGTGCCGAAAAGAATGGTATTGGCACTCGCAATTTATTGCGTATAAAAAGTGTTATTTGTGTCAGATACATATATCCGTCATTTCATGCAATATCCCTAATTTTTTGTGACCAATGCCTTAAAGGCTCCACTTCAGTTACAAAAGAACGTTTGATAACAATGCTGAAGATTTGTGATGAAAATTACTATATTGACAGGGACACTAAAATGTGTCAAACCAAAAAAAATATGGATATCGTCTTCAATTTGTGGAACAAAAATAGCAATGTGGTTAATACCAAGTGAATAAGGCTTTGAATTAAAGGAGTTCAAGTTGATCTTTAACTTACCAAAGATACTGCCCTTACCAAAGATACTGCCAGATATATCGATCTGGCAACCGCGCTCGCATCTCTGGAAAGCAAAATACTTCTTGTAGAACCAATTTAAAGATTTTTTTATTGCTAAGTTCAAAGTATTTACTGTGATATTTTTATTACAGATAACGTAAAACTTTCTGATTCTTACTCCAAGAGGTTTCGAAGCGTTGATCCAGTACACCATCGGTTCTCAAACTCTTTGACTTGTGAATCAGTTTCAACATTATATTTTTACCGCGTATCCCAGGACTTCTTGCAAATGACACTTCATACTCGTGGTAAGTCATCACCTCCAGTAAATGAAACGACAAACGTAATGTCTTCACTCTCGTTTTTTTTAGTACTACATGTAATGCCAATAACTTGAACATCTTTAAGCAAAGTTACGGAATTTTGTCAGTTGAATGCGTTTTACCGGATTTCAGATGATCATCTTGAGGCGCATTTGAAGAAATAATATCATTCTTTTGCTTCTCATTAACAAGTTTTACAATGGCTCCAGTCTTCACCAAGTAATCCATGATTTCACAGAGGAAAGTACTAATGCCAAGATGTTCCACTTGAAGTAAGTTTTCGCCAACTCCTACAACCCCAATGCTGCCTTACCGATGCTCGGACTTTCGACGTTCTGAGAGTTCCGGTGAACTACGGCAGCACGTACAAACTCTGCAAGGTCACCCCATCAGCTAGAAATAAATCGTGTTGTTTCTACGTAAGAATCAGGAACAACAAACTATTCCGCGACCTTTTATTGTCACTGAGTAGTCCTTCCCCGCTATGGGTGTCACTCGCACACGAATGTTTTTGAAATACAATACAGAACGATCAAAATGCTGGTGACTATGTAAGCACTCGTGTCCAAAACATCTACAAAAATAAAAGTAAACTGTTAATGCATTTTCAACTTTCGTGCGGTTTAAGAAAACATATTTCTTGTAATTTCATGGAAATGACATTACAAATTTTTACCACTAACCCCTCGGAACACATTCTTCAACCACCTAATGCGAAACGCTGCACTAAACCAAAACTCTGTAGGCTACGTAGCGCTGATCCATCTTATTTATTTTAATTAGTTCTTCGTTTTGAAAATTAATTTCCGCCCACCACTGGATTTTAAATAATTCCATGTGGGGGAAACCGTATGAAAGGTGATGGAAATTTCTGGCACCGAGTGCAGTCATTCCGTTAATTTTGAGGTGCCAAAGTTCCAACAGAAATTAGATTGCGCATCTGAAATTAGATTATCTCTGTTACAAGAATCAATAATTTTTCCCAAAGATTTTGCACCTTTAGCTTTAAAACTATATACTGTATTTTTAAATAACCGATCTAAATCTATTTTAAATTACGTAGCATTTAAGTATTCTGTTTACTAAAAGAGAACAAGAATTGCAATAGAGAAACTTAGTCCCATTTAAAAACAAGCATTTAATCCTCTTTTAAATAATTAAGCTCTAATTTAGTGAACGAGAAACATTCATGAAAGTAATTACTTTATAATTTTTATTGCTATAAATTTTTTTAAAATAATTATCGCAAGCAGAATTATTCACACCAACATTTCAAATTAGTGGCTGCTTTGTTTTGCTGTGGTAATTATATTTCGTTTGATCTATGAAAGATAAAACATTTTCAACAGGTCAAATGCTTGCTTTTCTTATTCGTAACACATTTCGCTTTTTTCGATTCTTAGGCATAATTTCACTATAAGTTCTCAAGTTTCCCTTTTACAAATTTCTCAAATTTCCCTTCTACAAATCCAAAGTCGGCATTTGAAGTCCATGGTAATGAGAATATGGCATATCTTTATGAATCTTTCTTAAATTTTGAAAATGAATAAATTATTAAACGAAATTACAAGGCACTAAAATAGTCTTGGTAAATGTATATCATATTGTTAGATTGCTAAGCTAAATTCATCGTACCCAGTTGTAAAACGGCTATCATATGGGGTGATTAACGCGAGCTCTTCCTTCTTTGCTTGTTTAGGGGTTTAACCACCACAGTGATCAACTGGATGCGCTACAAGCAGTTTTCCATCACTAATTTAGTGCTAGTGATTCTTCTGATCGTTCATCCTAGTATGGTCCCGAACTGGATTGAACCGGAGAATAGCAATCATTGAAAGGTTTGGCCTCAGTATTGAGTCGCACACTGAACTGAGGCACGTCTGACAATACGTCCGAGTTGTGCCCTTGTTCCCCTCTTGGATTTGTGTCATTAGCTGTGTGTTGAACATTTGTATGAGTGGTACTCGGATTCCACACCCGAAGTGGAAGTAGTGATATATTTCTGAGACTTTAGACAAGTTGGACCGGCTTTAGATAACAGTCTGAGGTATTGGTTATGTGGTTGTGTCTGTCCCATCCCTGGAATCGGTGGGTCGAAGTTAAAGAAAAGACTCTGTTTGCGTAGCTGCGAGGTGTTACTGGTCCTCGATATACATTGATACCCGGAAGTAAGAAAAGAAACGATTCCATTGTGTTCTCGAATACTTAGATTATCATAAGTAGAGTCTTAATGCGTTTCGTATGATTCTGAACAGCCTGTTAAACAATGATGCTAAGTGATGCTTTAAGATTGAGTACTGTAAAACGAACTACAATCAACCAGATAACACATCGCATATGCTCAATAGTTCCTATGTTAATTAGTTCTTAAGTCATATTTTTATTTGTAATTAATATGTTCTAAATTTAAAGGAATATTCAGTATCATTCCTGTAAAAGTGGAAGCATCACTGAAATTGAAAAATCTGGCTAAATACTGATCCCCAATGTTTACCCCAAGATGTATACGTGAAGTCTCGGTTTCTATAATTAGGATTTGTGAGGAAATGGAGATTTGCTTAAAATGAAAGTTATGCTTACGCACTGAAAGCGATGATATTCTTTCTCAGAGTATATGTTCTGCATATTAACCAAAAGAAAAGGTACATAGTATTTAAAGTGCAAGCAGTTACAAAGATTAGTTGAGGCAAACTGCCTTGACGTGATGCAAGTCACTTCGAAAATAAAATTGTTTCACCTTTTCAACGCTTGAAAATCCCTTAGAGTTCTTTTTTTTTTTCGCGGGCGGTAAATATTTAGCCGCGTGCCATCCAGTCATGGTGTAGGTTTCTACGTCACCTTAGAAGATAAATCCTTTGACGCACAGTTCTGCAGAAATGCTGTATGCATCTTGCTTCCTTCAGTTTGCACTGAAGGTAAAGCTATTTTACCACTACTGAAACAGATTACCGAATGTTCGATTTCGGTGCATGTACGCTAATGGCGTATGGTAGTCTATCTACATCAAATGACATTTTTTAAATTTTTATATGTCCCGAGGGTGTGAAATATTCGATCTAAAATATATGAATGTATGGTACAAACCGCATTCACAGTTTCAAAACAAAGAAACACGTAAACATAAAAAAGCATAGTAACTACAAATATCAAGCAGCTTTTATGGTCCACGGTGCATAATTTTTGAAACTTTGGTGCCATGAAATTGCATAATAATTGAACAGACCGAGAAGTGTGTGCCGAAGAGCTGTCATGCATAGGAATCTGAAATACGTCAGGGTGCAGTAGCTCCTTATTTATGCTAAATAAAACAACCTTATGGTCTTTACCTGAAACAACACTGTGTTGTATATACTTCCACGGAAAGAGCTAATCATTTATCCTTTCTTTTCTTTTTAGGTGGTTTTCCAAATATAATGCAATAACTCGCGCAGTACTTCGCGTGTATTTCGCCGCCACGTCTTAATAAAACGTGGCGGCGAAATACACGCGGAGGGGAAAAGTAACTAGCTCTACATCTAAATGCAAACATAGTACAAAACGAAATCTTATGAATTGGAATAATTTTTACTCTACCCTCTACTGTTTAGGAAAAAAAGAACTTTCCAGATTTCGAAGCAAGATATTAATTTAGGCTTGTGACCTGAAGCAGTTATATTTTCAGATGTACGTTCCCCCGTACTTGGGAATAGCTATGGACAATAACTGGCTAGGGTGGTTAGTTGATTAATACTTGTCTTAAAAGTGACGGTATATTTTGTTTTGGAATCATAATATATCAGATATGCACATTTGTTACTGCAAACACCCTGCCTTTTGAAAAATTAGATTTGGGTGGATAGGCACGAGGTCACAACCACGGACCACTTAAAGTATATACACTAAATGGCCACTTTATTATCACCACCCCCTTAGTACGTCGTTGGGCCACCTTCTGCCTTTAATACTGCGTCGTTTCTTCGCTGCATGGACTCCACGAGATGTTGATAGATTGTTTGTCGAATCTAAGGCCATGATTGATGAATAGCACTTTCTAGGAGTACGAGATTGCAGGGTTGTGGATCCAGCTGTCTGATGGCTCTTTCAACTTCATCCCACAAATTCTCATTGGGGTTGAGATCTGGAGATTGTCGGGGCCACCTAAGCAAAGTAATCTCACCGGCATGTTCCAGAAACCAATCCTGTAGAATACGAGCACTATGGCCGGACGCATTATCTTGTTGAAAGTAGCCGTTGCCATTGGGATAATCCATCCACATGACAGGATGTACTTGGTCCGCAACGATGTTTAGATATGATGTGCCAGTCAGACGTTGATCAACACGAATTAAAGGGCCCAAAGCACGCCAGGAAAACATTCTCCAAACCATAACGTTTCCTCCACCAGCTTGAAGGGTTGTAGCACTGCATTTGCGTTCCATGCTTTTGTGCTGTTTCCGCTAAATCCACACTCGGCTATCGGCATGGTGCAACTGAGAATGTGATTCATCGGACCACATAGTTTGTTTCCAAATATCGATTGTCGAATCCGTGTACTCCTGTGCGAACTGGAGATGTTTTCCCTTGTTAACTGCAGACAGAAAAGTGTTTCGAACAGGCCTTCGGCTGCCATATCTCATCCGATACAATTTATGGTGAACAGTGCGTGCAGAGATCATTTGAGGAGATCCTTGATTACGACGATCTGTAATTTACTGCACTGTTGCCCTTCTCTTGTCTGTTACCAGTCTGGACACTCTCCGTACCGTCCGAGCAGTCACTAGTCGATGACGACCACACGTTGCACGTAGAGACCCAGTTTTTTGGCTGACACTTCAGTCTTTAAACTATTTAACAACAGCTGTTCTGGAATATTTCACGAATGCGGCGGTTTCGGTGATACTCGCTCTATGGCTCTGAGCTCCTACATTCATCCCACGATGAAAGTCCATCAAATCGCATGTTTTACCCATCTCGTCACCCAAAAATCACTTGTACTACTGTCGCAAGCACTAAGCTTTCCCTTTTTATATTAGCCTCGCCCTGTGGCAGCAACAGCGTGCAACTCGTTTGCTTAAAACTGTCAGGTGGTCATAAAAAGTAGGCACTCAGTGTATAATCTCGTGGTTGATCACAGGCAGATGGTATGACGGTGGGAAAAGGGATGTTTTGTTGTAATTTTGGATTTCATTCACCTAAAAGAATTTGAATTTTTGAAAAAAAAATGTAACTATTATTACGGCGTTGAAATACTTTTTTTCTGTAAACATAACCGGGTGCCATTCCTATTGTTTCGTCATGGTGGGTGTTAGCTAGTTGTAGGCCCGTTTGCCGTTCAGTTACACGCGATCATGCTCGAAAGTAAGTCCGTTCATTTTCTTCTTATTTTTTGTTGTAACATCCGCATTATTTTTCGTTTTAGCAGAATCACTTTATTTCTAAATGCATGTTAAAAGATGTGTTCTACTCTGGTTGTACTTATATATCCTCTGGAGTTAGAAAGGTGAATGGGGAGGAGTAATGGTGGAATGCTCCTCCGCCAAAGAAATAGAGAAACTGGATTCGGAGCTAAAGAGCAATGCAGTGACGAAGGAGAACCTTCGGTCCAGATTGCCAGCTAAGAGGAATCCAAGGTTTATCGTCTACGGGATAGACGGAAACCTGTCAAGGGAAGAGGTCGAGCAATGTCTCGCGGAACAGAACCCAGAGTTGGAGGAGAGCAGCCTCCAGCTCAAGTTCTCATTGAAGGTGAAGGGTGGGAAACGCCACTGGGTAGCAGAGGCGGACCCACTGACCTTCAAAAGAGTAATGAAGCGAGGCAAACTCGGAGTGGGATGGACCGTCCACTCAGTAAGGGAATATCTGAGGGAGGTCCGTTGCTACAGGTGTAACGGGTTCGGGCACTTTAGGTCAAGGTGCACCGAAGAGCAGGATAGATGTGCCCGGTGTGGGGAAACCGGGCACAAGCGCCAAGAGTGCAGCAATAGCCCGGTCTGCACTAACTGCTTGGCAAACAACAAGAGATTCAGGCGTCGAGTGGATGTAGGCCACTCGAGTCTAGACAAGGAATGCCCAAGCCTTGTCAGAGAACTGGCTCTGCTAAAAGAACGCACTCATTATGGATAATAAACCAAAGAGAGGCGTTAAGGTGCTTCAAATCAATCTGCACCACGCACGGGCAGCAACAACACAGGCCCTGGTGACAGCCACTGAGCAAAAAGCTCATATTCTGCTATTGCAGGAACCATTCGAACAGGGGGAAGAGTGGTGGGCTTCCCAAACTCCTACCGGATCTACCACCCTAGGGTGGCAAAGCCCAGGGTGGCCACGGTCGTGAAAGACCCGTCGCTAGCGGTTCTCGAGATAAAATGCTCCGAGAACGTGGTCGCCCTGGGCGTGGAATGTGGTGATGCAAAATTTTTAATGGTGAACGTATACAGTTCTCCAGCAGGCAATTTGAGAGAAACGCTGAATGAGCTAATGGCTCTATTAGGGGAATTCCCCAGTCATGAGATAATAATAGCAGGCGACTTCAACGCGAAGAGTCCTCTCTGGGGCAATCAGAACGAGGACGAACGCGGCCAGCTACTAGTGGACTTTGCCAACGCGGCAGACCTGAGTTTCTTGAACGATCCAGAGAGCACCCCGACCTTCCAAGGGGCGAGGGGCTCCTCTTGGATCGACGTGACTCTCGTCAGAGTCTCAAAGCGCAGCCTTGTCCAGGATTGGCAAGTACTGGACGACGAGAGCTGCAGTGACCACCTAGCGCTATCTTTCGTTTTGGGATCGGAAAAGCCCATCCGACCCAAGCGCAAAAGATTCTTAATGAAGAATCTAGACTGGTGGGCTTTTAAAGCCAAGTTAACTACCTTGTTGGGGGTAGGAGGGAAGAAGAGGCCGCAGAAGTGTCGGACCTCAACTCCCTCTTTGAAGAACTTACCAGTCAAATAACAACGCTATGCGAGAGTAGTAGGGGAAATAAAAGGGGAGCCAAGGACCCCCACCCCTGGTGGTCGGAGAAACTAAAAGCTCTAAGGGCGAGAGCTAGGCGGAGTAGGAAAGCTCTGCAAAGAGCAAAAGCTACTCCGCAAGACAGGGAGTGCACAGAAGTGCATAAAAAGGCTCGTTCAGCATACAGGAGAGAACTGAATCTCTCGAAAATCTCCTACTGGAGAAAACTGTGTGAGTTTCAAACTCCGGCTGACCCTTTCGGGATCCCCTATAAGATCTCGAGGGGATCCATAACCGAACCGCTAAAACTAGCAGCGGTAGAAAGGGCAGACGGTAGCCTATCAAAGACTCTTGATAGTACCGTAGAAAGTCTCTTGGATTACCACTTCCAAGGAGACGAGGGAGAAGGGGACTCCCCTCATCAAAAAGAAATAAGGGAAGAAAGTCGGATCCCGCCGGACACTGGTGAGGACCCCCCTTCACGAGAGACGAAGTGGAGAATGCCCTCTCCAGTCTAAATACGGGCAAAGCACCAGGCAAGGATGGGTTCGACCTCAGCATAGTCAGAGAAATCTACTATGCAAATCCCGGGTATTTTGTGGCGCTCCTAAACGAAGGCCTCGGGAGGGGAATCTTCCCAGACTTGTGGAAAACAGCTGTGCTAGTTCTTTTCAACAAGACCGGAAAGAACAAAAATGACGCCGCAGCCTATAGGCCCATCTGCCTCCTCTCGGCGTGGAGCAAGGTGCTGGACAAGCTCATAACGAACAGAGCGCTTGGCTTCCTCATGGAGCAGGGAAAGCTAAACAGGAACCAATTTGGTTTCCTTCCGGGGCGTTGCGCAACGCAGGCAATTCGCAGCCTCCGAGAGAGGGCAGAGAGGAACAAAGCGGAGGGGCTCCATACCTGCTTCATCTCACTAGACGTGAGGGGGGCATTCAACAGTGTCTGGTGGCCAATGGTTTTAACCAGACTTAAAGAACTTGGCTGTCCAAGGAACCTGTTCAAACTGATCAGCAGCTACCTGTCTGATAGAAGAGTCGAGTTCGAAGCGGGGAATGGGCAATCCTCGCGTTCGTACCATAGAGGGTGTCCGCAAGGATCCAACTCCGGGCCGCTCTGGTGGAATATAGTTGCTGATTCAGCACTGAACCTAGACCTGGGGCCCGCAGTGGAGATTCAAGCCTATGCGGACGATTTCGTTCTCGTGGTCTCCGCCTCAGGGAGACACGTGATCGAAAGAGAAGCACATAGGGCCTTGGATGTGCTAGAAAATTGGAGCAGAGAAAGCAAATTGTGCTTCGCTCCTGAGAAGACCACTCTGCTAGCAATAGCTAAGAGAGGAGTAATGAAAACACCACCCCAGTGCAGATTCCAAGGGTGCACTATCAAGGCGGTGCGTGAAATGAAATACTTGGGTGTGGTCCTGGATCAGAGTCTATCAGGGCTGCCACACCTGAGGCACCTTAGAACAAGGTGCACGATGATTCTCAATAGATTGAATGGCATGAGGTTAACGGGCAAAACCAAGAAGGCCATCTATCAGAGAGGAATTGAAAGAATTCTGACGTATGCAAGTGGGGCATGGTGGAATCCCACAGTCAGAATGAAGAAGGGGATAAACCAAATCCAAAGGTTGGCCCTACTAGGGATAACCGGTTGTTTTCGCACAACGTCAACCCTAGCACTCCAAGTGCTGGCGGGGTGCGAGCCGGCAGACCTAGTAGTGGAAAGGGAGGCAGCAATGCACTGCCTAAGGTCAGGCGAGGACGCCTACCTTCTCGGTGCGCCGCATCGAGCCTCCGACATGGAGATGGAAAGTGTGGACTGGCAGATCCACCCTGCCGAGGAAATTTGCCCACCGTGGGACAAGGAGAAACCCACGGGAGTTGGGCATGAGCTGTTCACGGACGGCTCAAAGTTGAAGGGACAAGTGGGGGCAGGCTTCTGTGCGTTCTCGGACGGGAACGAAGCCACTGCAGGAAGCGTGAAATTATCGCAGAACGCTTCTGTCTTCCAGACAGAACTTCTGGCGATAGAGATGGCACTCACCTGGGCACTCCCCAGGCGTAGTGAAGAAAGAATAAAACTCTACTCGGACAGTGAGGCAGCACTGCAGGCTCTGAGTAGATTCAGGGGAAGAAACCCCATCGTCCAGAGGATCAAAACCCTCTTGAGGGCAGAGGGAGATGGGGCAGTTAGTTTCCACTGGGTACGAAGCCATGTCGGAACCCTAGGAAACGAAAGGGCAGATCAGCTGGCGAAGGCAGCCACGCTGAAAGAGACGGTCGACGTGCAATGCAGAACGCCGCGAAGGTGTACTCGCGCAGCATTAGCACGTCGGACCATGACCGAATGGCAGGTCAGATGGGACACGGGAGAGACAGGGCGGAAGACACACAGAGTGTTTCCGAAAGTCTCGACCAAACGAGCACAGACAAATAAGTTCCTGAATCAAGTACTCAGTGGCCATGGCATCAGCCCTGAATACCTAGGCAGATTTGTCATCAGGAACTGCACTTGTCCCTGTGGAAAGAGAACGGCAAGCATAGAACACTGCGTACTTGAATGCAGTGGCTTCGCCGAATGGAGAAACACACTGATCCCAGGTGTGCAAAGAACGCGAAGATTGGATCTGCTCATCCAATCTTCCGTTAACAGGAGGGGATAATAGCCTTCGTAGAAAGGCTAACCCTCCAGCAACATACCATCTTCCCCAATCAAACGGGGACCGAAACGCAGGAGGTGAACGTGCACACCGAAAGCGAATCGGAAGATGAATGAGGGTAAAAGTCTGTGGGAAAGCAGACAAAGAGACCACCAATGTAAATATTCTGTAAATAAATTTTGCTATCTCTTGATGTTGTAAGTCCTAAGCATGAGGACAGTGTATACATGTGTGTAGGTGTTTGAAAATGAAAATAAAGGGAAATTATTCCCCAAAAAAGTTCGAGGGCAAGGAATCTTCCAGTCAGCGAAAAAGTAAGAAACGACCTATCCCGCCAGACAGAGCGGGAACCCAGACAAGGTATTCTAGGTCGCCTGCCAGCACGTCACCACGGGCTGGTCTCTGGGCCATTGGGGTGGCCAGGGTCCGAACCGCGTCTCAAGGCAGGATAATTGTCGCAACATTTAAAAAATAACATCCAAGGTGCTCAACAAGTCCCCGTGGAGCCAAGACAGATTGGCGGAACGGGACAATGAAATCAGTATATTATATATCCTCTAGCGAGTTGAGCTGATGGAAAATTTAAGCTGTATACCCAAATAAAGATATTCGAAAAGAGCGCCATAATATCTATTCAACGTATACATAAGCGCCGAAAACGACCCTTTTGGTCTCTATTTAAGTCATATGTACATCGAGTAAAACAAAAATAAAGACAAAAGAAAAAGTGCTTTGAATTTATTCCATCAGTGATTGATAATTTACATTAAATTTGTAGTTTCTTAAACATTTCAAGCGACCGATGTACGGGAACTAAGTCGTACCCACATTTTTCTTCACGTCGCAAGCAGAAATGGTCATATAGCAGCCGGGGTTTATACGAAAGTGATGGCGTAACTGTGTCGTGACGACAATCTCTGATTAACAAGATTGCACTCATCTGAGAAGGCTTGTACGAAGAAGCAGGACTTCCGGCTTGCAGCAGATGGCCACATCATTCAATGAAGGCTGTTCATTACCCATATCTTTGCAAACTATGAGCAGGGATTTGAAAGGAAAGATTTTGGCCGAGTGTAATTTCAATATACGGAAACAATTGATTCCTGCGATGGACCGAAAAGTTCGTCCAAAGTGGAATCAGGAACGCCGTAACTGGACACTGAACGACTGGAAGAAGGTCATGTGATTCGACGAGTTGCGATACATATTATTCTGTATGGGCGGTAGACAGAGAATTTGGCTGGAGCTCCTAGAATCAATGGCCACAGCTTGTCTTGAAAACACACTACAAGTTTTTGGACTTGGTGTTATGGCGTGAGGGATTAGTCTGATGGAACGTAAAGGGGACATCAGATATAGCTGGAAGTTCAAGTACCTTCCCGGGATTTTCTGAACTTTGTCGCAGATCAAATCTCTCTAACAATGTGAATTTTTATCTTTCAGGTTAAGGCTGTTCTTTGGCCTACAATGCTATTGCCCATCGAGTAATTTCTGTCCAGCAGTGGTTCTGCGAACACGAGAACGACTTCCACCTACTTTTCTGGCCATCACAATGCCAGTATCTGAACCACACTGAGAATGTATAGGACATATTAAAAAACAGATCTGTGAAAAAAATTCTCTTCCGTGAACGCCTTTTACGATATAAACATTGGTGCACTTCAACACCTTGTGGAATTTATGCCAAGCCTTATACGTGCCTTAATTCGGGATAAAGAATGTGTAAACCAGCATTGAATAAAAGTTTCTAATTCAGTGTCCGGTGTATGTGTATTTGAAAAAAGAAAAGACTATTTCATTTGCATAATTCGCTGATTGAACTCAATTCGTATCATTTTTTCTAAATCATTAGTGGTCTAACAAATTATTGCATTATCTGCAATTCTCTAACATACCAGAGGAATTTATCAGAACACCCTGTTTTTTTTAACTTGAAATTTAGACTTGCATGACTGACTTCGTGAAATGAACTAAATTTTGCTTTCAAAATTAAACATATTTTATGAAAAGTACGAAGTTTTACCAAAAGCATTTGCTAAACCAAATACGAGTCGTATGACCTTTTGTTTCAAGCAAACGCAAATTACCTTCTACTGAACTTCATGAAAAAAATTCAGCTCCATTTACTCTGGCTTCATTACATTATCAGCAAAGTTTTATGTTTTAGCTAAATATAAATTTTTAATGGAAATATTTACTCTGAACAAAGTATTCACTGCATGATTATTGAAATATATTTCCTGCTATCGTGCTTTCTACGATATCTACACCAAAAACTTTGAAAAATTGGTAAACCTTTGTTATGTCCTATGTTTTTACATTGAAATGTGGGATTCATATACAAGCACGTAAATATCAGATATCAGGGTTGTATTCATTCCTGAATTCACTTCATGACGATTTTCCAAACTGAGATATTTTCAAATACGTAATATAATTTCAAAATTATGTTTCTAAATTAAGTTTTTCAGATATATTTTCATTAGTTTAATATTTCCTATGTGTTAAGGATGATTTCTTTGTAACATAATGCAGGAAAACTTCAGTTTATTATATATTAAACGAGATTATTTCCTGTTTTCTTTTTTGAAAATTTCTTCATTAACGAAATATGAACTAAAGTATTTAAGGCACACAAGAAGAAAATTACATACAAAAGCATCAGATTTTTACGCATTGATGACCACTCGAGAAATGACCCCAAATATTTTATCCTCCTGGAGGAAAAAATAAAAGCCGTTTCAAGTCTTTTCGGCTTAACATGATGTCGAAGAATGTATCCACGCTATGTAAGGAAGAAGGTTTACCTACACCTTGCACGGCTGAAATCTGTGCTCTGTCATTTTGTTGTAGTGGACTATGTATTTATGGGCCTAGTAGGTGAGACATTGCCACTGTGTGGTGACGGAGCGCGATCACGAATGAGCCTCACAGCTGCGTATTTTTACTTGGAAAAGCGCTTTGTAACCTCAGGAGAACACCTAAAGCAAGTTGGTACTTCATTTAACGTCAGCAAAAAAAATGGGAAATACAAAAACAAGAAATATTGAAACATTATGCTTGCTAAGAATTTGTACCCAGAGGAACCCCTGAGATACTTGCCTACACAGCTTGTGATTTATAGGGGTACATACCCCCCTGTCCTTACCTGCTAGGTGCCACTTCGAAGACATGAGTATTTTGAATACTGAGAACTACAGCACTTCCAGGATGAAACTGACAGAAATTCAGTGTAACTCTATAATAATGCACATTTCAAAACTGGAGAGCTTCTTGTGTATCTCCTGAAAAGTTAGGAATTATTATCGGTTAAATAATTTTGCTATGAACGAAGTAGTGTGTGTAAATCTATTCTGGTGAGCAGCAACGTGATTTAAGTATTTATCTTAAATTGTTTCGTAGCTCTGCAATATTAATCAAGCAAAAGAAGTGAAATTCTACTGACATGGTATGCAGACAGTCTGTCGACTGTGTAGTAATTCCAGCAGTGTAGTACGATAGCTAACCCAGTAGCGCAGTGGTCTAAGCGATGGCTTACGACTATTCGTCCGTGAAGGATCCTAGTTCGTATCCCGGTGAATCATGCTATTTGTTTTAGTCTTACGGAATTGTTCTCACCCATTTCGGAAATAAGTGACCCAGAATTAGTGACAGTCGACTACATTGTCCATCGAGTTGCTCACAGTCGTCGTTATACCCTCAATAAAAAAAATGTGGAAAAATATTGCCTCCAGCATTACCGTTTCAATCGTTTGGACAAGAAGTGTGAATTAATAACACGTATTAATTAAATACGATGCAGTGAATATATGCAAAAATAAGTGAAATAAATTCCGGGAGCAATTTCATCATGTCAGAATACTTGAAAAAATCCTGCTCGAACATGAAACTTACCTGTCGGAATAATATTAAGTCATCCGAGAAGTAATGTCGTTTTGCGCAAACCCAACAGTAGTGATTCCCCTGGTGCCCAGACTATGACGTCGACCACGGTTAGTATAAGAGGGCTCATGCGAGCAGACCTTCTAGTCACTTTATTCCGCAATCGGTAGTTCTAGGTGAAGTCTTTATGTACCTAAACCTCAGAGGAAATGGATGCGTCAGAAGACTACATTAGGCACATTCTGCTGTATGAGCTCCACCATCGACATTCAGCGACGGTAGCAACACGAAACATCAATGCCGTGAATGTGTCACGTACCCTGGGGGTCAGGAAAGGTCAACGGTGGTTCCAGGAATTTCGACGGGGGAACACCAACCTCAAGGATATGCAGCAACCCGGACGGACTGTTGAGCTGGATAACGACGTGCTGAAAGCTGCTGTTGAGGACAATCCGCAGTCAACAGTTGAGGAATTGGCCACACTTGTTTATTCAACCCATTTCACTGTTAACCGGCATCTGCATGACCTAGGTTATGTGTCGAAACTGGATAAGTGGGTACCCCATGATCTCACTCCACAACAGCTGCAAAAGCGTGTGGACAATTGCACTTCTTTGCTCTCCCGTGAAAAAAGAGCCGTTTTTGCGCATAATTGTCACTGGCGATGAAAAATGGATTGTAATTCACAAAATTAAGCGCAAACGATAGTGGCTTCCTAAAAAGAAAGTGGATTGTAATATATGGATTGTATATCACAACATTAAGCGCAAAAGGTAGTGGGTTCCCAAAGGGAATGCGCCTGCATCAGTGGCGAAGCCAGGACGCTTCCCACAAGGGGTTTTGATGTCTGTACGGTGGGATATGCAAGGCATAAACAATTACGAGCTGCTGCCACCCAACAAAACCATTACAGGGGAAGTCTACTGTTAGCAGCTTCAGCGTCTACGCACTGCTTTGCAGGATAAACGTCCACCACTCGTGAATCTGCAGCAAGACAACGCAAAACCACACACAGCGAAAATTATCAGTACTACGTTGCACGATTTCGGATGGGGAAAATTCCGCATCCAGCATATTCCCCTGTTATACCCCATCCAACCACCACATCTTTCGCAGCCTGCAAAATAATTTTGCTGGGACTAAACTTCGAAATGTCGAGGAGGTACGGCGAATACTTTCTGTATTTTTTGCATAGAAACCCATGGAGTTCTATAAGTCCGGGTTTCAAAACCTTGTCGATAGATGGGAGAATGTTGTAACTACCGGGAGGAACTATTATATGGAGTAAAACATCTGTTCCATGTACGTTTTCCTTTCTCTTTTTCACAAGATAAGAAAAACGAGAGTATTTCTGGTATTACCTGATTAATTAACCTGTGATCAGCTATCGCAAAACCTACTGCTTTTTATCATGGTCTCAAATCTGAGTTCTTCTTGTCGCTCCATTTTCAGCACGTCTTTTGTAAAAAAGATCGTGCTTACGTTATCGCTTTGCCCGTCCGTTCGCCTGTGCCCACGGTATCTCTGCAACTATTAGTCCGATTTGAAAAATTCTTTTTGCATTCGGAAGCTTGAAAGATGCGAATGATGATCCTTTATTTCCTTTTTTTAACGATTCACAATTTCGTCGCTAGAGGGCGTAAAGACAGATGATGTCGAATTCAAAATTATGTTTAATTGCACATATTTGCTTCTAAACATCCGTTTGAAAAAAATATTTTATCTTTCGATTCCATTTATGTCGAAGAGTATTTTATATATACTTTCGTTTTCAAATTAGGCATAGATTTCCCGTTAGGGGGCGTAAAAGTAAATTACATTTTCCCCGATAACTCTTCTTTTAAAACACCGATTTGAAAAAAAAAATTCAGCGGATACGTCTCCTGATGGAAAATCTTTTGCATAATATTTCAAATTTTTGGTAAAGAATACTTTGGCCACCAGGCGGCGTAAGTGTTAATTTTTGCTTCTGATGTATTTGCCACAAAATCTAAGCTTCTAAAACATCGATTGAAAAAACTCATTCGTGGACTGATGCCACTCACATCGGTAAACATTTTCGAAATATTTTCTTCCTAAAATATTCCACAGTTTTTCCGCCAGGGGCGTTGATGTATATTTTATTTTTGTCAATATCTCGACTTCTAGGAGTCCGACTTAAAAATCCCTTCTTTGTCAGATAGTGTTTCTCGTGTGACATGTTTTTCCTATAAATTCAAAATTTTCAAGTAATTCATATTTTCCCTAGGGGCGTAACGGTAAATTGCGTTTCCCCCTATATCTCTGCTTCTAAATCTCCGATTTGAAGAATTCTTTCTGCACCGGATACAGCTCCTGATGGGAAATCGTTTGCACATAATTTCTAATTTTTGTAAGAAATGGTTTGGCCACCAGGTGGCGTAAGACTTACTTATCTCTTCTGATTTATTTGCAGCAAAATGTGAGATTCAAAAATCTTGACTGAAAAAAAAAGTCGTTTGTTGACTGATACTACTCATGTCGACAAACCTTTTAGGAATATTTTCTTCTTGAAATAATGCATGGTTTCTACGATAGGGGGCATTGATGTATATCTTATATTTGTCAATATCTCTACTTCTAAAAGTCCGATTTGAAAAATTCCTTCTTCGTTGGATAGTGTTCCCGATGCGAAATAGTTTTCCTATAAATTTAAAATTTGCAAGTAAATCATTGACTTTCCGCTAGGGAGCAAAATGGTAAATTGCGTTTTCTGCTCCTAAAACTCCGATTTGAAAAATTCTTCCTGTATTGCATACAAAACCTGATGGAAAGTTTTTTCTTGGACCGATATCGCTCATATGGATAACCCTTTTGAGATAACTTTCTTCCTAAAATAATGCATGGTTTTCCCACCAGGGTATGTAAAGTCACATCTTATTTTTGTCGATAACTCTGTTTCTACGAGTTCGTAAGCTCATGATTCTGTTTACAGCAATATCTGAGGGATTAAAGACACGATTGAAAAACTTCTTTCTTCCGTCAGATGCTATTGTTTTCCATACCGGTTTCATTGACTTTGAATAGCTTTGATAAATTTAATTTGCGTCGGAACGGATTCAAAAGACGTACTTATTACATCCGAAACTTCGGGGTCGTGTTTCTTATCATATTTGTAACAGGTTTAGGCTCGCGAAAAAAAAAGTAAGGAATAAAATAATGTACGGCAGCAAATAAATTTCTAAGTCTATGAAAGCATATATAAATTTCTAAGTCTATGAAAGCATATATAAATTTCTAAGTCTATGAAAGCAACACCATCTCAAACCGACGTAAAATCTGCACACCCATTATGAGCAGTGAAACAGTACCCAAAAAAGGTATGAGCATTTTAGGTAATCGAAATAATAAAGAACACTGTGTCATGTGAAATTTATAACACATAAAAAAACTCGGTCGTCTGGATTAATATTTTGCTGCTGTCCAAGGTGCGAAGGTGATAAAAATTACAGTTGCGTTAACTGTAATTTTTATCACCTTCGCACTAGGGTCAGTTATACCTTTTAATGTGTCCCAAATGATAGAATATCACCCTAAGGTTTCCCCCTCTCCACTACTAGGTCCGCGATTTTGCACCCCGTCAGCACCTGTAGTGCTAGAGTTGAAGTTGTACGTAGGCAACCGGTCGACATGATTACGGGATAAGGTAAGTGTGTGGAAAAGCCAAGGTAAAGGCCCTCTACGACCAACTACAGCCAGAAATGACCATTATCTTTGTTAAGAGCCAATCCGAACAGGCGCAAAAATGTTACACAGCTTCATCGAGAGATCTTCGTGTCCACAGTACATAGGTAGTCAACACAAACTACCCGCATTCACCTTCACGGAAGTAGCCTTTATTTACAGTAGACAAACGCTGTGTTTTTTAACTGCGTGACGGTGTACATCCAATTGAAAGTGGGCTGAGGAACATCAAGATTTCGGACATGACAAGTGTGGTCAAGTTTCCTTCTGTGGCGAGTCGAGAATCAGTCTGTAGTCTCAAACTCTACGAGTTCGTACATCGAGGGAACACGGTTCGCGAAATAACTCATCCATTGTGCAGAACACATCACATTACAGTGGACATTGATTGATGGTTAGGACAGGCATAAGTATCGGTGGCCGTACGAAGATGCACGTCATACGAAACGGTACGAAGGTAGACAGATATAGGGAGGAGATTATCAGAAATGTAACCGTTTCTTGTGCTCCAACCGTAGGTGATTTTTTACTTTCTTCGATGATAATGCTAAATCTCATAGAGCAAGACAAGTAGAGGCCATGCTTCAAGACGAAGGAACCAAGCGTATAGAGTGCCCATCATGTTCTCCTGAAATAAACCCAACTGAGAATGTTTGGTGCGCTGTTAGCGGACACACTGCGAAGTGACCAGCACCTCCGTTGCCTGTTAGCCAAGTTGAGACTCCTTACATTAACAAGGGCGAATAGACCGCCCAATCTTTCTCGATAACCTCATTAATTCCATGCCACACTGTTATCTACCGGTCTGTGCAGTTCGGGGGCACCACACAAGTTACTACAGGTGATTCAGAACTTTAAATATTTTTCTTGTGGTACAAGTACTGTTCCAAAATTAACGACACTGATTTTACATGTGGAAGAAGCGCAATGCAAAAACATACTTACTCGTACATACTTTCGAAGTATTCACCCGCTATCTGAATGTACAAGTCCCGCGGTCCTACCCACTTCCGGAAGGTGTTGTCGAATCCCTACCTCGACATGTGATTAAGGATACCCATCAGAGCGTTGTTGAGTTCAATATTTGGCGCAAAACGCTGCCCACGAAGTTGGTTTTACAACTCAGAGAAAAGGCTGAAGTCATACGGCGTCAGGTCTGGTGAACACGGTCGGTTAACCATACTTTTGATGCCTAGTTCTTGAATTACCTGCTGGAGGGCAAAGCACGATGTGCCTGGGTATTATCTTGATGCAATCTCCAACAAGTTCGTGCATATTCTGAGCGTTTCGGGAGCCAACGGACATCTGTGTCACATTATCAACCTCCTCAATGGTTTTTCGGCGGTCTTCGCGCTGCAGTGTCTCTATGATATTGACATTAACCTCCACAGTCGATGTCGAAGGCCTACCGCAGCGTTGCCCATCTTCTAGACATTCTCCACCATTCATAAATTTCTTGTGTCACTCAAAATGTCTTGCACAGTACAAAGAATCATCCTGATACACAGTTTTAATCATTTCGTGCGTTACTATTTCGGTTTTATTCAAAGGCACTCAAAATTTTGTAGCAGCTCTTTGCTCCAGTTTTAAATCAGTACTATTTAGCAGAACCACGGCTGAAACCTGCGCCGCCAAATACAAGAATGGACTAGCGGAGCGCTCAAACGACGCCTATTCACTTGACTGACCTTTCAGGCGTTCTGGCACATACGGCTGCATTTTTTCTGCGTTTATAATGTTTGTGCTATGACGTCAGTTTCTTACTTATTTTAGAGACCTACGTACATGTATGCATAGTGTGTTACAGCATATTGGATCATGTGCATTGAACGATAACACTCAGTAAAAATTCGCTAATGTGCTCTTTTACACCCATATTACGGAATATTCTACTGTATTTTTCAAAAAGAAAATATTGTTTTACGTTCAACAACGTCACTCGCACATGTTTGGTTTTTTACTATGTATGTTGTTCCCTTAATTCTTTTGGGCAGTGATCTTCAGGCACTTAGAAAGAAAACAAAAATATCTATACTGGCCTAAAAACAAACAACTACTCAAATACGCATATATAACAACAATTCCGAAGGGTATGGTACACTCTTTCGTAATAAATCAGCATTCTAAATGAGCAAAATTACATGCTATTCTTTAAACAGAAGCAAGAAAACTAATTGAAAATTGAATGTTAACAGTTCCACAATTTACAAGAATGTTGCTGTCGTCAAAATTACTTCGTAATTGCAAGGATGGAATTTCGAAATTGTTTAGTTGAAAACGATATTTTATTTATTTATTTACGTCACTTTTTCGACCATATTTTTTTTTCTGTTGGACTAAATCGAGTCAATTTGAGATATGATATGTGTTGATTCGTGGGTTACAATGCCGCGTAGTTTGTATTTAGCTCAGAGCAAATTTGTCTTTCGAAATGGGCCATATTCAAGAGTCGCCAATTATTACCCATTTGTTTGCTGCATGTATTAATGTTTTTCTTGTGATTTTTGTGTGTTTTGTGATGTGTAGTGTGATAATAAGTCAATCTTAGGTTTTCAGAAATGGGTAAAAAGGCGGAGATCCCTGTTGGAGCTCGCCAGGCGGCCGTGAACATGATGGAATCCGGAATGCTGCGTCACCAACATTGCGAGGGACCTGAAGATCCGACACCAGTCCATTTCAGCTATCCTGCAACGTTAGAAGAAGACTGGGACCGTCGAGAACAGTCACCGATGTGGTAGGCCTCGTTCCACGACGTTGCGTCAGGATAGACGCATCCTCCGTCGATCTCGTGCTGATCCCACCTTGACTGCTGTGGACATAGCCACCGAATTCCGCGACAGCGACGACCTGAACGTCAGCCGAATGACAATCTCCGGTCGTCTCATTGCTGGTGGATTGAATGGAAGACGCCCCGCCAAGAAATCACTCATCGGAGTCAAGAATCGGCGAGCTAGAATCTCGTTCGCGCGCCGTCATCGACAATGTACCTCAGCCGACTCGAGTAAGGTGCTTTTCACCGAAGAGCGCAAGTTCAACTTGTTCGGAAGTGATTGCATCCGATACATACGACGTCTCTGTGGCCCATGGATTCAACCCCCAGTTCATTCAGCCGACTGTCAAGTACAAAGGAGGATCGCTCATGGTTTACGGCGCCTTTTTCTCGCAATGGAATGGGCCGATTGACGGAATAATGACCGGCCAGTGCTACACGAACATGCTCATCAACGATGTCTTTCCATGGGCAAACCAGAATATGCCACCCGGATGCAACATGCAGCAAGACAACGACCCAAAGCACACCTCCAGAGTAGCGAAATCAGCCTTCCAGCAGCAACAGGTCACACTTCTAGACTGGCCAAGCCAATCTCCAGACCTCAACCCCATCGAACACATGTGGGAGGACCTGGAGAGACGATGTGCGAAAAAAACCTGCAGGAATAGGGCCTTGAATTTGGACCAGCTGTCTGCAGAATGGGCGCGAATTCCGCAGGTCACCATCGAGAAGCTAGTGGACTCGATGTAGGCCCGTTGTGCAGCTGTTATTTAGTCTCGTGGTTATCCCACTAAGTATTAGTTATTGTTTTGTCGTTTTCTCGTACTTATTTTTTGTGATCGTTGTATTAAATCAATGTGATACACACCTATTTTGTTGGTCAGTTTGTGTGATCTTTGCGATTAATCTCAGTACCTGATCTGTGTTAAGGTTTCCGATCCATCTGCACATGAGTCATGTTTACAGCTGAATAACACATATCATATCCCAAAATGACCCGATTTGGTCCAGCAGAAAGAATATAATGGTCAAAAAAGAACTTCGCCAAATACTTTTGTTCGCTACTGTATGAGACTTGGTTAAAATAAAAACAGTTATGTATATTAATTTCATTTTATTCTTATGAAAATACTTTCACTTTATCCTTAGGAAAATTTAATTTAATTATGAAACTTCAGTTTAGCTGTTAATTGCATTATATGAAAATTATATGGAAAACACTTCCTGCCAGCAAAATGGTGGGAACGTTTGTTTAATATCGTGATCTTGAACTCTTATCTGGATAAACGTTTTCCCCATGAAGCAAGGAATTCCAATTTATTAGGTTTTGTTAGGTGAAAGAAACAACCCAAACTTTTTAAACCGCGTGCAATGTCTGTCAATGGCAACTAAGTGCTACTAGGATATGATTTAACCGGTGAAATGACACCACATGCTGAATGTGCGGCCATTGTTCTACAACTTAAACATTCCGTAGTCTTTACTAAGTATTTATATTCCTTTTTTTTCTGAAGAAATCTGTCTTTCATCAAATATGTGTTCGATTTCACACAATAATTTCAATTGTTTCAGTATTTCATTTTAACGCTAGCGAAACAATCTGGAGTTATGCGGTTACTCCCACTTATAACATTAATTCCTGGTGATTAAAACTTTATCAGAAAATTGAATAGAAATAATCGGTCTTACTTGACTGCATTTCTTGTGGATGAAACTTTCAGATCTAGATAATGTTTTTGATTCGAAAAATATAGTGAACAGAGGAACGAGGAATATCTCTGGAAAAGTACAAATATGTACTATTTCTTAAAAAATGGCAACAATTTTCTGACAGGGTTGTTCCTGTAGGGAGGATTTGTAGAATATACAATGATTGCACTTTTCTCTGACAGGAAAGTCTATCAGTTTTGAGTCCAAGTTCGTAACCCGTCTACCAAGGGCAATATTTTTTTCAACTTGAAGACCTGGTACCATGATTGCTTAAATAGTGTCTTCCGTTTTATCTAAAAATTAAAATTATTTGTTGTGTACCTGTCTTACTCAAATGTCCTCTGCATGTTAACAGGTACGTCGTTTGTCACAAATATTTTAATTGTTTTGGTCGACTAAGGTTTCGCTTGAGTCTGGCCTCTTCGTCCTAATGAAGCTAAGTCAGAACCCAGGGAAACTTTGGTCGACTAAAGAAATAAAATATTTGTGACAAAGGTTGTATTATTTTAATACACTGCTGCTAATAGAAATTGCAACACCGTGAAAGAATATTCAGATTTGCGCGTAATTTGTGCACGGAATTTAGGGCACCGTATAAGGCACGTAACTTAGGATACCATGTGCGCTGCAAGTGATTACACTTGCAGCGCACATGAAAATATGAGGCGCTCGAACGCCATCGGAAACCTTGCATCATGAGATATAAAAGAAAGCGTACGGAGACCAGGTTTTTAAACTTGTTGTCACTAAACGCGACCGTACGGTTTTGAGACGTAAATCTTCCGCGTAGCAGGCCGAGACAAACATACGAACACTTCACGGAAGTAGAAAGATGTAGAATCGTTTGACTCAGAAAAGGGGATTTATCATGCCGTGATATTTCTGAATGCGTTATGCGTACATGGCGTCAATGTACAGCAGAAGGTTCTACGCATCGTCATGCAGGGCCTGGAGCTCGAAATCGCAAGACCGGGTGGGCAGACAGGCACTTGCACCGTATCGCAATGGCTTCGCGCACAAAACCATCCATGACATTTGCACAGCAATGGGGGATGGTCACGCATCGTCTGAAGTCTGCCTAGCAGAGTTCCAGTAAATGCTCCATCCAAAGCGTGTATTTTCCAGGTGCTTCTCAAAGTCCTGAAAAAAAAAATGCACATCTCATTTCAGACTGTTCTTTCATATTTTATTAAGTATCTATATGGCAGTTGTGATAAACTGTCTCTGCAAACAGCCAGATGAATATTTCTTTTGTGTAGCACTTGCCCTAATTATGAATGTTTCTCATCGTCAGGAACAGGAGTATCTGTTCCTTATGCAGCGTGAGGAAAAATACTTCAGCCATCAGAAACCAGCATCAGAGAAATAGTCTGTATATTCCCCATGTGTTTATTCTTCTGCAAAAAATTTAGAAATAACAATAAAGCAGACGTTCAGTTTCAAATAGACTTCCATGGTTTTTTAGGTTCCTCAAATGTTTTTCTCATCAGCCGCCACCGGGAATCGAACCCAGGATCTTCCAGTTACGCGCCGCGCATGGTTCCACTGGAAGACATTGTTTCAATTTCCGGTGGCGGACGATGAGAAATTTTCCGTGACTCACTTATAAAACGTGGAAAGAGCGATGATTTATATTTATATTCATTCGCCTTCTTATTTTTCGTCCAGTTGCTGCTGTTCATCTTTGGTGAAACCCCAGCATTGTGCTGGGCTCCAAAGAAGAAACCAGCCAAGTGTTTGTCGTATGCGAGTCTGGAGAATTTCGAGGCAGCTGTGGCACAGTGGAAGTGTGTCCGGCGCGCAACTAACTGGAAGACCCTGGGTTCGATTACCGGTGGCGGCCAATGACATTTTTTCCGTGACTTACTTATAAAACGTGTAAAGCGCGATTATTTCTATTTAATGTTTCTAATCCACGTCAACTGTGTATTTCTTATCTAATAAAATGTTACGAGGAGCTATACAGAGTTATAAAAGGAAAACTAACCATACAGATAAAAGACCGTATTACAAACCTTTATGTGTGTCTAATTACACGTGATATTAAGTACTTGAGCATTCTATTGAGACCTCATTAAGAAAACTGCAGTTGATGTGACGCGTGGGCACTGCTTATTGCAATCGATGCCAATCCACTATACTGTAGTTTTCGCAAAGTAATAAAGACGTTACCAGTTTTGTTTACTGCACTACACTCTCCGGTTACTCAAAAAGAAAAGACATTTCCAAAACGCGGATATATTTTTTCAGAATACAGTCGGTTTACTAACACTGTAAATATTTTTAAACGTGCGTTATTAGCTTACCTATAGACGTCCCTTTGAACCTTCTTCAACAGGAGAGATACCAGAGAGGCACGCCTCTTCCACTGATCAAAGATTACTATATTGTCATTGATTTTGCCCAATGGAAGTTTAAAAAATATCCACCTGTTTTTTCTTTCTAATTACATTTCAGTAGTACGCATTTATAATGAGCCATGCAAGTGTATTTCGTTTGAGCTCAAATTTAACGAACCCACTGAAGTTGAGTTTAAAATAAAAACCAAAAAGTCATTTTCAACAACAGGTGTGAACACCCTTTCGTTACGTCAAGACATATTTTCTTTTACCACTGTATTATTTTGGTATAATTATATACATACAAACTTTTTAGTATATAATTGTAATTATATTTTGAGATCGTCAGATTTTGGAACGTAACTTCTTTTTAAAACTTTTAGTTTAATATCCGGGACATTGCTTAACTAATAAATTCACAGCTTAAGATATAGTCGCACTAATTCTTAAAGCGTGTTCTTCAGTGTTCTTTCAAAAGAATTTAAAAAAATTAATCACTTTGATTTTAATGAAATAATTTTTACCTTGATATCTTCCCAATTTTATTTCATAGAAATAAATTAATTCCTCTTGATAGTAATGCTCGAGTGAAACTGAACGGATTGATTTGTAATGTACTTGAGTGCTAAACTTTTTTTCCAGTTGAAAGTTTAACGACAACCGTGAGCAACTCAATGGGATATAAGCAGTCGTCCGTCACTAATTTAGGATCACTGGTTCCAGGGAATGGAGAGAGCCAGTCCCGTAAGACAAACACGACATCCATACATCACCGGAATTCGAAACCGGACCCTAGTCGGAGGAATGGTCAGAAGCCATTGCTTAGACCAGTGCGCCACCGGGCGGCATGTTTTAAACTTTACACATGGAAGAATTGTTCTTAGATATTCATACATTTATACCATATATCTCGAACGCGTTTATTTCCGGTAGCTCGTTAATCAAATATGTATTCCTGAAAAGTGCGACCCACATTTTACAGAGTCAATTAATGCATACAAAGTATACTATAAGTCGAAAAAAGACTAAAAAATCAGTTGATTTCCTGGGAATCACACTCAGTGACCCTTAAATGAAAATGTCCTAATTTGAATTAGAAAACACATTTTGAAGCATTCCTGAAGTGAGGTGATTAGGTATCGAAGATGTGATGTAATTATTCCCCAAAGAACAATTTTTTCTATTGTAGAGTACAATGGGTAGGGATCATACTAATTTCTGTAACTTAAGATTGAATTTATTTGTGTATTTGGTCTGTGTGTTTTCTACCTTTTAGGACAGATGTTAATTTAAGCACAGCCGTCTCTACAGCATTATATTATGAGGTCTGATTAAAATTTTTAACGCATATTAACAAATAAATTTCGAACGGATTGTATATACCTACATTCCATTACTCAGAAGGCTTGACACGCGCTCATAGGGTAAAGTCTTATATTTCTGAAAGCCGGAAACGAAATGATTGGGAAATCAGTTTCTCTTAAACAGAGTGTATATACCTACATTCCTTTACTCAGAAGGCTTGACACGCGCTCATAGGGTAAAGTCTTATATTTCTGAAAACCGGAAACGAAATGATTGGGAAACCAGTTTCGCTTAAACAGAAGTTTAGAACGCGAATATTACAGATCATCAACAAGCAATGATTTTTCGTTTGTTTAATTTTATGTAAATTATTTAGAAATGTTTTTACTTGTCATTTATGACCTTATCATTGAACGCTCTTACAGAAAAAAAACAATATTTAACATTACGCAAATGACTTAAAGAAATTTGAATAATTTATTGAAAAAAATTCAGCACCTCTATGACAGGCAAAAAACTTACACGTTCTTTTAATTTACAAAGTTTCTAGTTTACTCAAAATGTTTGATAACATAGTTTACAAAAGTGGAAATTTGGTGAAATCAGCTTGTGATCTCCAATATTTTCTGTTTCGTTGTATATAAGGAAAGATACAAAGTTTCCACTCTTTATAAATAAATATAAATACGGTTTCTGATCTTGTGATGAAAAGATAAAGGGAACATCTTGTAATACTGAAACAATATTTTTAACTTAAAGGCAGAAAACAAGTTACAACACCAGAGATATGTAATACATCCGTGCCATGCATATTTTTCTGTATCACTTTATTTTGTTGACTGCTCAAGTGGCACCGTCTAATGTGCATCCATGAAAACCTTTCTGAGCTGAACTTTATTGTTCTGCATATATAAAGAGATGAGTCCCAAAATTGATCCTGAACGTTGCTCTAAAACGTATACAACAACTGTTTCTCGATGAAAGGACATAATTCTTATTTCTCAAATTGAAAGTCTCTTTGTAACATACAAAGACACCAAAATTGTCTGATCATGTTAAACTTGCACAGCGGCTTGCAACAACGGTTCCAAAGACAAACAACACCTGGAAGATGTCCATCGCTTTACAAGCATGCTAGTTAAATTACGAAACCAAATGTGAGCTAACAAATGTTGAATGATATAAAGCAAAAGAGAAAGGGAATTCTTATCAAAGGAACATTCTCGAAGTCTTGCTCATAATGATTGTGCTATGACAACCATTGGATAAACCTATTATAAGGGACAGGCAAAAAGTTACATAAACGTCCAACACGATATGATACATAATACTTTCTTTCATGTAAAATGCAATATGTGATTTTATGCATCTTACCGTTCTACAAATTTCAAATCCTGTGTAGTAGTGCTGATACCATATATTCAGCCTAACGGTAGACTAGGCCAGTGGAGGATTTTGAACTTTTCCGAATGAAATGACGAAGTGATTAGTCCAAATTAAATGCTTCCGCAAATCATTTCGAGAGACGTGGCATTATAAAACAATGGCTCCGCACTGAACATAAGATGTTTTCATTAATGCAAAACTCTCTAACAGTGAGAATGCTTGGACGCAGTGGTCTGCAATAAAGAGTAAAATCTGCTCTACTGCCATCGTCACTAACCAAATTAATCTGGTAGGGTGAGGCTATAGCAGAATGTCCGAAGTGTTACTTGTTTTCGAGTACACGTTTAATTCATTATATGGGTGCAGTTACTTGAACCAGGAATATAGAAAGCACCGATCATGGAGTAATCCTATTTTCTAGGCTTATTATAGCTGCTTTGTTCCACGTGTAACGTCATATGACCTCACCAGACGTTGATACTTCTATGACTAATGGAAACCACTGTTATTAATTCTGAACGCCGGTCAATGATTTAATTAAAAATACCATCACGACTTGTGAATTTGTTTTTTAAACTGGCGAAATTGTGCGTCTGCATAAACCAATCGGAGACGCCCCGGTGGCGCAGTGGTCTAAGCGATGACCTCTGAGCATTCGTCCGAACGGGGTCCGGGTTCGAATCCCGGTGAGGCATGGATGTTGTGTTTGTCTTACGGCACTGGCTCTCTCCCTTCCCTGGAACCAGTGTCCCTAAATTAGGGACGGGCGATTGCTTATAGCCCATTGAGTTGCTCACGGTGGTCGTTAAACCTCCAATCAAACAAAACAAAAAAACCAATCGGGTCACGCATGAACGTAACAACAGTAGCTTAAGTAGGAATCAGTCACTCAAATAACGGTCAACGTTAACCAACTTTTTTATGGATTGGTTTCTACATCCCCATGATTTCGAGAAAAGTTAAAAAAGATCCACAATTCATGATCACGTTTTAGTAAATCGATGAAAAGTTGTTATAGTTCCACATTCACATCAGTGATTTTCTTTAATCATAGAAGAAGTATGTCTGATGACGTCCTGCAACGTCACACCTGGAACCAAACATCTGTAACAGCCGTAGTGAATTGTACTTCCGCGTACTGTTAGTGACCAATCTTCCTGCAAAAGATTCATGCACGTGCATCCGCGTGACAAACCAAAAGTGTTCTCGAAAATAAATATTTTTATGACACTAGTCTAAAACATCGTCTTGGAGGATTAGTTTGTTCAGTGGAGTAAACAATGGCGAAAATTTATGCCTCCCCTCAGATCACGTGTGACAGTTTTCTACCAACAGAAGACTTGGGCTCATTCCACTTTTCAAAAATTCTGTAAAATTCCATAAATATGGGTACGAGTTGATGAATAACGAAACACTTTCAGGTGGTTCCACCTAAAATATCTGCGTTGTGTCGAATGGCAAACCTTCTTTACGTATTTTCTTCGCAATTAATGTATTCCCAAGGATGAACATTTGCACATCGATAAAACTGACTTTAAGTTATAGCATGGGATACTTAATACTTGCTAAAACATAACCATAATCATATTAAAAGTCAATCGTTTTTGTTTCAGTAATGATCAGACCTTTTAATAGATTGCGCGACCTGTACATTCATGACGTCAATAGACAAACAAAAGTTGAATTGCTTAGTTATGGTTATGTTCTAGCAAACATTAAGTATCCCATGATATAACTTAAAGTTAGTTTTATCGATGTGCAAATTTTCAACCTTGGGAATACACTGATTGCGAAGAAAATATGTACAGAAGTTTTACCGTAGGAAACATAAGGCAGAGATTTTAGGTGGAACCACCTTAATAAACAAACCTTTCTTCCATTTATCTTGGGAACATCAAGACGACTACTCTGGAAACTATGCTTCCTGCAACTTAAGCTGACAGCAGGCGTTTACCATTGCATGAAAGTAAAACAACAGTTAACTACACTTTCAACATTACATACATATCATTTATTTTAAGAAGACATAACTGGAAAAGTAAATGCAAAGTAGCACACATCCTAAAAAGCTTTCATAACAATAGAGAAACATAAATCCAAGCACTTGCTTTCAGCATCGGATGTTAAACAAAGTTTCTTTAAGATTTACAGCACTTTAGATTTTTACTATTTTTGAACAAAAATTAATATCTGTTTTCCCTTTTTAATCTCTTTCAAAAACTTTCAGAGATACGAATTTGGACAATATTCCTGTATCGAACGACTGAATATGTTGAATTGCAGACACTTCTCGTTTTCACCAAATTTCCTTCTAATAGACGTTAAATTGCTTATTAATTCTTTTCCTTTACAAGCAAAATTTAGTTCACTATGGTACTCTTTCTTTGAAGAATTTGGGCGCACATGCCCTCTGCTTATATAACACATATGACCGTGGTTTTCAAACTATGCGTCGCGGCTCCCATGGACATCGTGGCATTCCGCGGGGGCCGTTCGGGGATTAGGCAGTCATAGTTTAGATCACGGTGATGAGCGGCGCGTTGAGTCACAACTAGATGTCGTATTTCCATAATTAAAATGACTTCCGATGTTAATTTCGTCGAACGCAATTCGTTTGAATTCTTCTTTGTGCTTTGTGATCTTTCTGTTTTTCTGTCATATTGGATACATTTTTAAATATGAATATAAAACGCGAAGTTTCAGATCTATCATGCAGTTCTAAAGAGGGAAGGAGACCAAAATACAGGAAGTATGACTACCGTTACTTGGACTTCGGGTTTATTAATGCTGCAGGAATTTCTTTATTTTCTATTAATGTAGGAAATAAAGAACTTGCGCAGTGTTTCATTTTTTAAGGAACTGGCCATTGAGATCATTCCGATTAATTAAAACGGCATTTGGAGTCAGTTCCTGGTAGTTCGGTAAATAAACTACATGCGTATTTTTCTCCCAATTTAAAAGAAGTGACTGAGCAGAAAACAACTTTCGATAAACAAGCTACGATTCCTACAAAGTTTCTTCTGTCGTCTTACAAAGTGGATTACCGTGTAGCAACCATCAAGAAAACTCACACTTTTACGGAAGATCTTATTTTACTGTTTGCTATGGGCATTATGTCTATATCATAGTCGTGTTTTCTTTCAAGTAACTACAAAATGTGTCTTTGTCAGATAACACTAACTCGTCGAATACTTTATATCGCTGACAAAATCATTAAACAGTTAATTGAAAAACATGAAGATAACTTTCATATTAAGTTGGATGAAGCTATTGACAGCTCTGCGATAATGATGCGCATTTAATTTGTTAAATACGTTTCGTAGATGAAAATAACATTTTTTACAAATATCTTCTTCTTTGCAAAATTAAAAAATCTAGAACAAAACCAGCATACCTCTTTGAATAATATCCTTTCATAGAAGTAAATTGTATTAACTGGGAAAAATGTGCACTTGTGTGTACAGATGAAGGTGGTTCTATAAATGGTCGTTATGGTGGACAGCAAGCTCTGATCCGTAAAAAAAGCCCATGAGGCTGTTTGGACACATTGCATTCTTCACAGGGAAGCATTGCATCAAAAAACAACAACCCTGCCCTTAAATGAGGTCATTTTATCAGTGATTGAAGTGGTGAACTTCGTTAACTCTCGGCTAATTAAGTCCAAGTATTTTAAACAAATGTTCGATGATATGAGGGCTGAACACAATTCCCAATTTTATTATGTAACTCTCGTGGCGTGGGAAAGTCTTGAAAATGGTGTATGAACCCAGGAGTTAACTTTATTATTATCTTGTTGAAGAAAAACAGTGCAGTTCCGAAAGATTCCTGGATGATGACTTTATTTTGTTTATCCCCAAGTTCAATAAAAACAAAGCAATTTTTTTCAATTGCTAATATTAGAAAATTAAACGCATACAAGCATACAGTTTTTAGCCGATTTTTTAAGGACGAAAATCCATACCAGCCGAGTCATCAATGTATTACGTTGGTAATTCCAAATCATGCAGCTAAGATTGTAGTAACGCTCAGTCTTGAGGTCTCTTTATATAATGCTCTGCAACAAAAGAAATAGTAGATTTTCATGATTTGTTCGGAATGAAAAGAAATATATTACTAAAGAAAAGAAAAGGAAAACATTTGCCTCCAGTGTTTTGAAAGCACTAAACGCACATCGTACGTCCGCCAATACAGAGTACTTTCTATGGAACCCAAAAAGTCTTTTTTTAGTCTCTTTTCAGAACATATGAATCAGAAGCGTTTCGAAGGAATAAAGAGAAAAGTGTTTTGAGGACATGAGTTTAAACAATTTTTAGAGTGTAAATTATCGGAGAATACACGCTAAAGATTAAATATACATTTCCCACCTTGCTTATCACAATTCTAATCGAATATCTTTGCCCTAAATTTATCCGAAACACTACTGAGCCAAAACTTTATGTGCACCAGCTTAATGTCCTCCCCTTTCCCTCCAAAATCCTTTTGCTCGGGAGTCATAGACGCAACGAGACCTCTCAAGATGGTTTGTTATATCTGATACTAACACGTTACCATCGGATACTTTTACTTTGTAAGTTAACTGTTTGAATATAAATCGGATACTTTTACTTTTTTAAGTTAACTGTTTGAATATAAAAAGATGTTCGATCGGATCAGGCTATTTATTGGCCATACCTTGGAGTTCTGACCATGTTCCGTGAAACATTCTGGGACAATCTGGGCCGTGTAGATGGTGCATTATACTGCTGAAAGAAAGCACTTCTGCACGGAGTACCGTTATTACGAAAGGATGTAACAGGCCGGCAATGAAGTTTAGGTAGGTGGTAGACGTCATAATTTCCTGCCTGGCACATATCCGGGAGGAGGGTACAGAGGGTTCGGACCGTCCCAAAAAGTTTATATCTTATAGATAGCTTTTTTTAGTAGCACAAACATTACTCTTGAATAATGGCGAAAACAAAGCATTTATACATAATGTTTTGCAAATTATTAAATTGATGTAAAGATCTTAAGCGTATTGCAGGTGTCTCAAGTGGTCAGGCTGGATTCGGCTAGAAAGATAGTGAAGCATTATGACTGAGATAGAAGAGGAAAATCAATTTAATTGGCCAGAGTTTTAACTATGTTATGCAAAAAGTCGTGCCTCAACAGCTATGTTTTTTAATTTCACTGTGGTTCTGTGTTTTCTTCTTTTTAGTGAGTAAAAATATTTTTAGTAGCCACAACCGCACAATAATGGCGACGAGTTAGTGATTTGCGAAATATTTGTTTTAACTTCATTGGTCTTCGTTTTTGTAAAAAATATTCTTGTACGAAATTATTGCCATTAACTGAATCATATGTAAGTATATAAGATGTGCACAAAATTCATATGTAATGATTAGTTACTATGAAAACCAAGAAGTAAAATTTTAAACAACTAGAGATTGGAAAAACTAATGTAGGGATCATGTCCATGGTTACTTGTTTGGAATGCACGAGATCCTTGTTGAATTCGGTGACTCGGGTGTTAATTTAGAGGTTAATGAAACAAAAGTTCGTCAGTGCTTATAAATGACTGAGCGTCGTTGTTTGTACATGTTATTTGAAGTTAATAGAATTATTTTCTTATATAAAAAATCAAATCCGACATGCAGATTTTTATCAAATGCGAAAACGAGGAATTGCTATTTACAACATTGTTTGTCCGTGATTATGTCATACGGATCTTATGTGCAGCACAGAAGGTTCCATAACAAATAAAATATGTTTCCCTAAATTCCAAACTGCGATTTTCCTTACGCTTGGTACATATGAGAGATACGTTCTATTCATCAAACGAATTTTCGTAAGAAAGAGCAGGTGCAAATGTCTCAGTCGGCTACAATACGCAAAATAATTATGCTTGGAATTTCTGGAAAAGTTTTCACATGAAACTTTAAGCAAAATCCTTCAGTGTTTTCGTCGATCCATTTATTGTAATATTGTTCCTCAAAATACTTTCATAAAAATTTATCCATTTCCAAGTTTGCGAATTTTACAGGTAAATTTTTATTTCAGAATGAACTACTGGTTTGATGTTTCTATTCATCATGAAAATTCGCTGAGAACTGGCTAGCTCCTAGTGGCCGCGTTGTGGAAAACAAAATCGGCTCTTTAAGGGCACCAACGATGCTACGTGCAAATAAAATTTTGCGCACTGTGGAATGACTCTGCTATAGCAACTGATTTCGAATTTTAGCACCCTTGTTTAGGGCACGTTACCAAACTATGAGGACGATTTGGATGAAAGAAAATCGCATATGAGTTCTGGATGACTGAATCCAAGTATGCAGATCGACGGAACCAAGTTTCAAATAACACAAGCTGAAGGGACTCTGCGTGATTGCAAATATCTCACGAAGCCATGGACTCCAACAGTTAAGTAAGATGCTATAAGCTATAAATCGGAGGAAGAAGTTGTGATCTGTTTTGTATACGTGGGTAATCTTAGTGCCCCTTGTAGCTGCTGACACACGCACTCCCAAACAAAGCTATGTTGATTTACGTGCCAACAATGTACGCTCATTCGTTCCTCATTATTTAGGTAAGCAGAATGGCTTCATAATAAATGATCATATGTAGAGGATTTTAGGAAGGGAGTGTCTAACCCCAGGTCTTAAACAAACCTTAGAAATAGGAAGCTAGGAGATTTGGGCTAGAGTACCCAATAGGAAAGTGACACGGAAGCGAAGTAAAAAGTGGGAGGAATCTGCCCTTATTTATTACCGGGGTTCCCAGTACCCGGGGTCCGAAATCTTAACGTGAACATCCAACGCACGGAGGATATTTAGTGGATCGAGCGTTCGTACCTGCCTGGGATCAAACCTGGGGTCCTTTCCGTGGCAAGCACGAACGTTGCCCACTAGGCCACTCGCGGCCCAAGCTTCATCATAAAGACGACCAGTCTTGTAGAATCAGTTTTTCCAAGGATAAGGCTCAGCACCCTTCAATAGTCTGTCTGTTCTAAGCATTTGAATTCTAAGTATCATACGAAGTTGACTGATGGATTCTGGTCAACACAGAACTTCCGGAAAACATTTGCGGTTTACGGGTGGCAGTTTAATATGATTGAGAGAGAATAACCAGTACGTTTCAAATACACGGTGCTGTATATGCAATGTTATGAACGTACAGACCTGAGGTCAAATTGTTCAGCTGCACGTAATTAAGTACTTCTGTATGTTACATTCTTTCATATGATGCACATTTGCCCCACTTTTACTATGGCAATATGGATTACTGATAATAAAACACACGCATTTAAACAGTATCCTCTGTACCAATTGCAAAGCATTCGTTGGGGTAACGCACAACCTTACTCGATTAGTACTTTCCACCTTCCACCAAGACAAGTGGCGGACAGCTTTCTTCCACATTTCTTCAATTCAAACCACAACACCATGATATATTTTTTATATGAATAACTTTATACAGAAAAATTACCGACAGCTAAATATTTTTTCCACTTGCCAGTTGTAAAATCATTGGTAATTCGTCTAAATTTAGTCACATCCTACTTTATTCTAGGCTCTGCTATATACTTTTGATACTACACAGAAGGATGATTTTTTTAGTAAACCCCATTATTTGTAATTTTATTTTTACCAAACTCATATCTGTAGGAAGTGGAATATAACGATTTATCTAGCATTATCACATGATATTTATCGCTAAAAGAAGAAAATTTAACCGGTGTCAAAAAACGAGATGTTTTAGATAATTTTAGTATTTACTCCATTAAACTTTTCATTATGGAAGGGTAATGGTCTTTTATTTCTTTTAATATCTAAAATTCGAATGAAAATTTCCAACAATTAACGTGAGGCAGTTGCGGATTTAATTAGAATAACCTGCTTAAAGAATCTAGAATACATTTTGAAAAGTTTTTTTTTTTTGAACAAATACACGTTCTTTTAAATAATGCATTATGTATGATATACTTAAAAATGTGATAATTATTTAATATTCATTTTGTGCTATATATTTAAAATAATTTACATTTGTTTCAATGTTTAGCGCTATGACTGCAACTCCACCATTGGCTTCCATAGTTTGTTCTTTATTTATACGAAGTTCCGTTTTTAATCTTCTGCTTTTATTGAAAATGTGAGCAAACTAAAGAAAAGTAAATGAGTCATAGTTAATGCAACTTTAAAGTCATTCAGAACTATTACATGTTTTAACATAGAGCAAACTACTTTATACAGAATTTGAAAATTCGCGGTTTTACCCTTTGAATGCCTTGTTAAAAGTAACTCGATGAGAGAAAGATTGTATGCAGAAAGATATTGTACATCCCATTCAGTAATTCGTTTGAACATCTTTCTTACTGATATAAATGAAATATCTCCGCCTGGGCCTGTAACAAGGCAGGAATATAAAAGAAAAGGGCTCAGTGTAGTACAAATCACTCTTTTCTGCAAAAGTTTGCTGATTACGGATGCCACGATTCTAGAAGTCTTAAAGAAAGAGGCTTCGTGAACGGCGACGAGTGAGACGACTGCATTAACTGATCATTCTACTTGTGTCCTGTTTGGGGAAATGTTTTGTAAGTCTCCGTTTAACAAATTATCTGATCATATGTGGTATTAAACATTATTAACATTCAGTTCTCGCTGTCTCTTTATGTGTTTCAGCCATTTGAGAAGACCAGTTTTGTTCTGTGTTGGAAAAGGAATTATTAAGCCTGCTTGATATCCTCTAATAATTTAAATTTTTGCGCCTCTGCTCGATAACTAGTTCACACTTCTGGGAACACATACTAAGACTTGTTGGTAGCTTGGTATCTCTTTGAGAAGGACTATTTATTTTGAAATTAAGTCGTTTCGGCGCGCTGCTTTTCAACGAGTGCATTTCTTTTCTTGTTATAGATTGTTATTGGGGTGATTGTGATTGTGCTGTGAAACATTTTACGTTGTGTTTGCTTTCAAACCGATATCAACATTTAAAGTTAGAAACCTAAATTTGAGTAAGCATAATAATTAGATGATTAGGTAGCTTATGTTGTATATTTTATTAATTTTATAGTTGAAAAGCATGCATGATGTTTTTATATGTATAGATATAAATGTTTAGAATAATTAAGCGTTCTACGTAATTCATTTTAACTACTAATTTTAATTTGATTTTTTATAGTTCTCTGGATATTTTATAGGGACCACATCGTGTGTGATGGCATATGACTTTTCGACATTGTGGTGTTTTATATTTTATCCTCAAGACAAGAATATACTGAAGACATCTGTTTACTACCTAAGGTTTCAAATTTAATAAATTAATTCAGAATATTTTTAAGAACGCAATCAAATCCAGAATTTCTACAGGGACATCGCAGAACACTCTTTGAAATAATTTCAGTTTTCGAAGCAACTTTAAAACCAAATATTCGCTTGCAGCAAATATTAAACTGTTACACATAATCACCACTTGTGCTTTCATAAGGATCACATTAAAGTTGCACACATTGTTCATAACGATGGGGATGATACAGTGCAATATTACAAAAACAAATATTATTGTGGGCAATTTCGACTTCAGGAAAGCGTAACTTATATATTATATATTTTGAATTCATTAAACATTTTATAATATGCATATTTTTTTCATTAGTTAAGTAGATTTTTGAAGGAAAACAGTAACAGATGATAAATTACCTGAATCTATTGCTGCAATGCGTAAATGCTAATAGTTGGCAGGGTAAAATGTTTGAAACATCATATTCATTAAGCCATCAGTTGAGTTAAACTAATTTAAAAAAATCCCACTTCAGTGACCAGATACATTTCGCATTAAACGAAAGGTGCCTGTGAGTATGTTGCTCCACTATATGTCATAGAATTTCATATTTTTAGAATTTTTTTAAAAAGTAGTGACTAAACAATGGTATAGAAGGGTGAGAGTGATGTAGTGTATAGACAAGTTTCATTGCAGAGGCCACCAAGAAAATTAAAGTAGTACATTCGACACCCGTTAGAACGAACTTCAAGGGACCGCCGAAACATTTAGTTATAAAGAAATTTCATAAACACTTTTTTTTTCATTTTACCAAACAATTAAATATATGTGTGCATTTGACTTGACCATTTATATTGAAAAAATGTATTTAAACAAATTTTGCTTATTATACAATAAAAATAATAGGAACAGGCAATAAAATTTTGAAATAAATTTTTTACGTGTCACATTTTTTACATTTCTTTTTTTTGTATTAAATATATGAATCTTTTACAAGGAAAATATTAGGTATATATTGTAAACTAATTCGGCAAAGAATGCATTTGATAAGTTAAATCGTTCTGAATCTTAATGTACATATAGAGAAAATGGAGAATTTAAAAATGCAAGAAAGTGCTTCAGCAGCTCTAATATTCGATAAAGTGGGTGTAACACATTTCTTGTGTTTGGCGGCATTTCCTCCAATTTTTTTTTATATTTGCTAAATTGTGGCACGTCTTTCCAAGGTGGTATGTGAAAAATGTTTGGCCGACAAGTGGCATGCTATGCTATTCCTCCATTACTCAATCACATACATAATAAGTAAATAAATATTTAATAATTATCATTAACACCGAACGAAGCAAATGTTGATAAGGAATGTTTTCAGTTTTGAATGTCGAAATATTTACGTAAGTTTAGTAAAAGATGAGGAAGCGGATAAGTTGCACATTAATGCATCTTCGGAGGAAAGTGTTCAAATGAGGACTTCTTGCAAGAGAATCAGAAAAAACTATTCATTGGTGCCTTTCAGAACAAGCTCGACAGAATTACCTTTGGGAGTGACTCGTAGATATATTTGTGAAAAATCGAAGAGAGGAGGCTTCAAGAACCATGGTAGCACATCGATCATCTTTGTTTTCGAACTAGGAAGAAGAGAGACCTGCTGTTTTCCCATAACATTGTTTGGGCCGAAGAGATTAGAAAGAAGAATTTACAGAAAACATTTCACTCTGGCTTGAAATCGTCGCTGACGTCGTGTACATATCATGAGAAATAGTAGAAGTAAACTCTTGGCACAGGCTTTGCTCCGTTTATAATGTTTTCCGTAGTTTCTAAGTGAAGAATGTATACATAATAAATGATAATCTACTGCCGAAAGTTACCATCGGCAATCCAGGAATATTTTTGGTACATTATCGCTAATATGAAAACATACTCTCCAAAGCGTGAACGCCTGGACTGGAAGGTACGCACATGGAACATTTAATGAGATTTATAAACACAGCCATTTGCAAAAAAGGATTACTCTTGTTGCAGGCTTTTACGACGGAAGTGGAATTAAGTAGTAATTTCCTTAATGATTCCAGTTCAGGGAATTTTTTCTGTCTACAGTTTTCTTCGAATCCATCTGCCGGTTTCGGACAGTTCAAGACTTTTCCTTAAATCAGCAAAGTGCTTTTGTTTGTACAGCTCTTTTAACCAGGAATAACGTTCATGGCATGTGTAACTTTTTTCATTATCTTGTCCTATCATTTTAACACAGTGGATAATTTCTTCCATAGGGAGGCTTCTCTGATGACTTTCACTGCATATATATGTTCCCTTGATCGCGAAACTGCAGAACAGCCGCGCAATTTTGGGAAAATTCCTTTAAAAAGCTGT
Organism: Macrothele yani; assembly: GCA_039090855.1. Classification (NCBI taxonomy): domain Eukaryota; kingdom Metazoa; phylum Arthropoda; class Arachnida; order Araneae; family Macrothelidae; genus Macrothele; species Macrothele yani. Next base: position 10,259,852 of record CM077020.1, on the reverse strand, counting down.
GTAGTTGGAAGAAACGTGTAACTAGTAGGAGAATAACCAATGAAAGGAATTCCTTTTACATTCAATTTCGTTTTGCGTTCAATTTAACTGGCTAATCATTAACAATTTCTGTAACCACTCATACTTTCTGCTTGATATACACTGAGTGGCCACTTTATTATGACCACCCCCTCAGTACTTCATTGGGCCACCTTTTGCCTTTAGTACTGCGTCCATTCTTCGTGGCATGGACCCCACGTGATGTCGATAGGTGGTTTGTGGAATCTGAGACCATGCTTGATGAATAGCACTTTCCAGGAGTGTGAGATTTCAGGGTTGTGGATCCAGCTGTCTAATAGCTCGTTCAACTTCATCCCACAAATTCTCAATGGAGTTGAGATCTGGAGATTGTGGGGGCTACATAAGCAAAGTAAACTCCCTGGCATGTCCCTGAAACCAATGCTGTACAATACGAGAACTATGGCAGGACGCATTATCTTGTGGAAAGCAGCCATCGCCATTGGGATAAACCATCCACATTACAGGATGCACTTGGTCTGCAACGATGTTTAGATATGATGTGTCACTCAGACGTTGACCAACACGAATTAAAGGGCCCAAAGCATGCCAGGAAAACATTTTCCAAACCATAACGTTGCCTTCACCAGCTTGAAGGGATGTAGCAGTGCATTTGGGGTTCATGCTTTCGTGCTGTTTCCGCCAAATTCTCACTCGGTCATCGGCATGGTGCAACTGAAAACGTCATTCATCGGACCATATAATTTGTTTCCAAGTATCGACTGTCAAATCCTTGTGCTCCTGTGCGAACTGGAGACGTTTTATCTTGTTAACTGCAGACAGCAAATGTGTTCGAACAGGCCTTCAGCTGCCATATCCCATCCGATGCAGTTTATGGTGAAAAGTGCGTGCAGAGATCATTTGAGGAGATCCTTGATTAAGATGGTCTGTAATTTGCTGCACTGTTGCCCTTCTGTTATCTGTTACCAGTCTGGACACTCTCCGTTCCGCCCGAGCAATCACTAGTTGATGACGACCACACGTTGCACGTAGAGACCCAGTTTTTAGGCTGACAGTCCAGTCTTTAAACACTTTAACAACAGCTGCTCTGGAACATTTCACGAATGCGGCGGTTTCGGTGATACTCGCTCCATGGCTCCGAGCTCCTACAATCACCCCACGTTTAAAGTCAGTCAAATCACATTTTTTACCCATCACGTCACCCAAAAATCCCTTCTATTACTGTCGCAAGCACTAAGCTTTCTCTTTTTACACTAGCCTTGACCTCTAGCGGCAACAGCGTGCCGCCATAATTCATTTGCTTAAAAATGTGAGGTGGTCATAATAAAGTGGCCACTCAGTGTATACACCCATGGTACTGAATGTATGGGTTTCAAGCAGTGGTGATGGGCAGATTTTCGACCAATCAATAATTTTCTATTTTCCCTTTTCTGACTAAATACAACACAGTTACAGGTTGCTTGAGTTTTTCGTACAATGCTTCTTTCTTCCTTGAGCGTCAATGTATTCTTTGGGCAGAGTTTGAAAAATAAAGCGTCTCTTCATCAAACTTAAACGCAACATATATTTGGCGTTAGCTCAAAAGAACTAATCTTTATCGCCTTCTTCATCCATCGATGCCTTCCGCAGGAAAAGTACCTGCCTCACCACGAATCAATTCACGGCTTCATGTTTTTCTTAAAACGATTTAGATATCCTTCGCTGTCCTAAAATGCTTCTTACTAAAGACCAGTGGCAAAAACACGCAGAGCTTCTTGATGTACTTACGGTCATCTAATTGGAGCACTCAGGAAACGGACGTTTTTAAACTATCTGACCCATCCTGAATGTACATCTTAAACTGCTCTAGTCACATTCTGTTCATTTTCTCCCAAGTGAAAATGAACAATAATATTGGCCCAATAATATACTCTTCCAATGATATTGGTTTTGAATCGTTTCTCGATCTTTAAGAAGCAGCCTATATTTTTCATGGAGTGATATAATATTTGTTAGCAACATCACTCTTTTTTCACACCAGAAAATAATTTATGGATGCCGACGTTTTAATTTTCTTGAAAGAAAATTTCGTTCTTTTCAAAAAACATGTTTCAAAACGTATGCACGGAAGACAGAGATGTAAAGGGACTAAGCTGTATGTCTGGTTGCAATGTCTATACTGCATTTCTTTTATCACCTAACTGTCTCGAGCAGCGTTTGACACAACGGGAGACGGGAAAATTACTTGCTTGGGAAGGTTGTTCGTTGCTTTGAACAAAAAAGCGATGGAATCGGAATCCCATATTTTCAATAGAACGATAGTAATTATTGTTTTAAATCATAATATTTTTTTTCGAAATGTGATTATATTTTTTTGGTGTAAAGTAAATATCGTATTAAACAGTTCCGTTATTTTGAAATTAAAATGTATTGCTTCAATGGAATTTTTGCTGGGTGTTAGGTTTATTTCCATTTAAGCAGAATTTCTTTAATTCGGTTTTCCCTTAAACTGGAATCATCAGTATTGGAGCAGTTCGCTTAGTACTACTTGCTCTTCTATGCATAATGAAAAATTCAGTGCTTCGAAGTTACTTTTGGAAAATACTGCGATTAAACAATTTTAGAAGAATTTGCTTTAAGCATAAAATATTTGCAGAGGATGTAGAAAGAAACTGTTAAAATTCAGGGAGAACATCGGAGTTTTTCTTATTTGGATTTCAATTGGCAAATCAACAGATGCCTATGGAAATGCATAGGAAGCTTTATTGTTGGACATCTGAATAAATCAGCACTGTCGAGTCCATACTGAATTACTTGTTAAGAATTAACAAAATGTAACCACTACACGATCGTTAAATTGATCAACTAATCACTGCGGATTTTATGGCCAGAGGAAGTAAAATACCATAAAGTACACCTATATTGTATACTTTTATTTGTAACTAATGCTGCACCCTACATGATGAAAACAGCTACTGCACTTTGTCTGCTGTTCCCCACGATGACTTATTTGACTGGTCTTGCAAATGGGCTCTACCGAATTGCTGAAACAATCCGCTGTAATTTTCCACAAACCGATTCATTGATCGCAATAGTTAAAAAGTTTTTTATTAAAGCTTCCAGCAGAACCGAAAAGTTGAAGGAAATGTCACCAGACTAAAGGCTCCCATCTCAGTATGTCATTTGCACGTTGGGGTACTTGATTACAATGTGCACATTATTATGGAGGCAACTTCAACAAAATCAAGGAAGTAGTCCCTCAATTTGACCCGGACGATTCTGTTTCCATTGGAAAAGTAGAAGTTTTTCTGGATAGTGATATTTTATTAGAGGAATTGTGTTTTCTAAAGACACACTTCAATGTATTGGATCAGTCAGTCACCGAACTTGAAACTTCAAGTGCTCCTTTGATAAACAATTTGAATAAATTGGAAGAGACGATCGAAATGTCAGGAAGTGTACCCACAAGATGAGTAGTGTTGTAAAAAATCCAGGCCTATAATATCCATTTCAACTACAAAATACGTTCTCCGAGACACTCCAACTGGCAGTTGCGCTGTTTTAAAAGATAGGAGTTTTCTCCACTGGACATAGCGGCGTTTCAGTTTTAGCCCATCACCCCATATGACGTCGAGAAATCATCATCCAGCCAATTTAAAGGTATTTTGAGAGAAAACAGGTGGAGCTTTTTTTCAAAAAATTAAGTTATATGTTGTTGCTAGTTGCAATAGCAGTAAGCTAGTTGAAAGCCCTGGTTTTGAGAAAGGTAATTTAAAACTTTTGAAGTAAAGTAATCTTTAATTCCTTATGGCTGTATAATTAAAGCTATTATAGAAAGTTGTTAAGAAATATATCACATATTTTGGTGATTATTTATTTTTTCCTACATGTTTCTTCCTTTTTAATAAATATTTTATGTACATATTTTGACATTTTTATTACATATAAATCGTAGCCCTACTTATTATTTTCAGTATTACCCAAGTTTTTCTAAATGAACAAGTAAAATGTTGACACATATCCTTACTATCATTCTCATTATTCCTCAATTTTTTGCTACCAGTAGTAACCACATTATTTTCTATAAATTCGAAATTGCTTTTTATATACACACATTGCTTGTGTTGAATATATTTCCCGATGCAATTGAACACTAAATGGCGATGTTTTTCATGGAAACAGCCTAAGAGCAGCACTGCCTTGATAGGTTACATTACGTCATTGGACAATTTATTTTCTTCAGTTTAATACTCTGAAAAAATGTTAACATTAGATTTAATTCCTCTATTGTAAACACGGTGTGCATTTATGAGCCGCAGGTAGCTTAGGCACTTCGTTATTTGACTCGATTAAAAGCTGAAGCGAATCCAATAACGGAGTGTCCAAGAATCACTACCAGCATCTGGTAAATTCACATGGAGGAATCAAAATTTGTGATTCAAGTGTTAACTGAAGCTGACCCCGAGATAGTAGTTCCAGAGGCTTTAGTGTAAGGATTACGTTTCAACCGCACAGAATGCTAAATAAAATGAAGCAAACTTTTCTACGCTGATCTCGGAATTGGGCGTGTAGCTTGAGTCGATTTCTCGGTAGACAATATGGAAAACTCTACTGATTTGCGTTTAGCTTAAGAACACAGAATTAGATTTCTTCAAGGATTAAACAAAAACGATGAATTAAAATTATATCATTTACGTTATAACATGTTCCAGCAAATGAAGACGGACGGCCAGATGTGTGACAGAATCGTCTTCCTTTCTTTAGATTACTTTCCACGTAAGTGGAAAAGTGAAAGATCGCAATTGTTGAATATGTGGCGTAAAAAAAGGTCCTAATAAAATGGTTACACATAAGCAACTAATTAAAATATCCTGGTGTTTGCACAGACCCTGAGCCGCTCTTCTTTGGGGAATTTAACGTTACTCGAATTTTGTATATGAACATGTTTGAAACGACCGCATTCACAATTAGACATTGAGATTGGAGCCTAATATGTGTTCCAAAATGATGTCGGATCATCATTCTTCTAGTAATCCTCAACACAAGCGACTGCTTAAAATTTAACAGGTGGTGTTTCAACATCATAAACTGAAACAGCAGAAAATTTAAAACCCGTTAATTTTTGTTTAAGCTGCTATGTTAGGGTTATTGTATATGTGTCTCGTACGCTCAACAGGGTTGTTTATTTTCAAACGAGGTATCCGAACCATGTGCTGTAAGTTGGGAAACAACAGTGGACGGGATGTAAAAGGAACTGAGCTGACACTGGAACATATCTCGTGTTACCAAGGCAGCATATATTGAACGCACGAAAAACTAATATCAATACAGTTCAGTACAAATGCTTGAATTTCAAGTTGGGAATTTAATATCAGTGCTGAATTAAAGTTGTTAGCGATGTTTTCAATTAAACTCTACACATGTAACTGTGTTGGTATTAACCGCTAAAGAAAGTGTATAAATTTACGAACTCCTAATGAAATCTATTTCGAATACTTTTTTTTAAAGTACCACAATTTTACAAAGGGCAACTATTCCACAATATATCAAAATAATTCTTAAAGTGATTATATCAAAATAATTCTTAAAGTGAATATATCAAAATAATTCTTAAAGTGATTTCTAACATATCTATATGGAAAAATATCATGTTCGTGGAAAGAGAGCCTTTTTGCTTCACTCCGCAATCAAGCGTTTAACTTTAATTTTGAAAAATATTTCTTCAAAATATTACGAGGCAGGCAGTTTTTTTACGAATCTTTACATGACATATGTGTTAACACTGGACTTGAAAATAGTTTACAATCCCAAGTTTATTAAATAAAACTGCAACATTACGGCGTAATCTCGTTATGAGTCAGCAATAACGAAATGTTGAATCAGATGTACTAGGTGTAGAAATAAGTTATAAAATATTTTTTTTGTGTGACTTATACCGCTAATTAGCCGCCCCGGTGGCGCAGTGGTCTAAGGCGCTGGCCTCTGATCATTCGTCCGTGAGGGGTCCGGGTTCGAATCCCGGTGAGGCATGGATGTTGTGTTTGTCTTACGGCACTGGCTCTCTCCCTTCCCTGGAACCAGTGACCCTAAATTAGGGAAGGACGACTGCTTATAGCCCATTGGGTTGCTCACGGTGGTCGTTAAACCTCCAATCAAAAAAAAAAAATCCGCTAATTAACATATCCGACATTCCCACGCGGTGTTGTCATGTGATTGTAACTGGCTCACAGTATAAAATGTGACACAGAAGTTTGCACAACAGTCAAACGCACTTGCTCATCGGTAGGGGAAAGATGCGAGCGATACGGCATTTATTTGACACTGCATTAATTGCGAATTTCACCAAGAAAAAAGTGCTGCAAAAGCATGTGCATCGATCTGTTATTGGGCAGAATAGTGTATCGAAAAGCACGTGTGAGTGTTTATTTAAACGGTTTATTTCTTTCTTTTTGGTTGGAGGTTTGACGAATACCGTGAGCAACTCAATGGGCTGTAAACAGTCGCCCGTCCCTAATTTAGCGTCACTGGTTCCAGGGAAGGCAGAGCGCCAGTGCCGTAAGATAAACAGAGCATCCATGCCTCACCGGGATTCGAAACCGTACCCCTTTCGGACAAACGATCAGAAGCCATCGCTTAGACCACTACGCCACCGGGGAGCTTAAACGGTTAAAAACTGGTGATTTGATGTTTGCAATCGCGAACGTAGCGGCGCCCGCCGAAAGTTGCACCTGAGAAAATTTCTGGATGAAGATTCATCTCAAACACAAAACGAACTAGCTGAAAATGTGTGTGTGTGTGTGGGGGGGGGGGTAACTCAACAAACCATTTCCAACCATTAACGTGGAATGGAAAAGATCTCAAGTGGAAGGAAATGGGTGGCCACATGACCTCAGCCAGAGGAACAAGAATGAGCTTGTCATGAAGGGTTTGAATCTGTTGAACAAACAACACAGAAAGTGTATCCTGTTTAAAATGGTATGGATGATAAAAAGTGGATATGGTATGGCAATCCTAAACACAAAAAACCCTGGTTACACCGGTGAAGCAACGACTTTAACACCGAGACGCAATATTCACTCCAAGAAAGCTCTTTTGTGCATCTGGGGTGATATGAAGGGTGCGCTCTATTATGAACTACTGGAATAGGGTCAAGCTGTTACTGCTGATTGCTACAAGCAACAATTGCTGCGATTGAACGAGAAAATCTGTCGGAAACATCAATTCACAAGAAAAGGATTGAGTCCCGTGAAATTACTGCAAAACAGCTCTGTGCCACACGTCGCGAAATTGGTCAAGGTAACGTTATTGACTCTTGGCTGGGAAGCTTTGGAGCACACGGCGGTTAGTCCCGACAAAGCCTCTTCAGACTATCATTTGTTCAGATCGTTGCAACATGGTTTGTCTGATGTACGGTTCCGGACATATGACGAAGTTCAAAAAATGAGTTGACGACTTCATCTCGTCACACGACGAAATATTCTTCAAGGCTGGAATCCGTCAGCTGCCCGACCGATGTCGGAAGGTGATAGATAATGACGGCGCATATTTTGATTCGCAAAGGTATTGTTGTTTTCTCTCAAATTGCATGTTGTTTTGTCTTAGATTTTTTTTTAAAACTTACGTGTACACCTAATATTAGAAATTAAGTTAGAGATAGTACAGAGTGATCCACTCGGGACCGAACACTTATTCTTTTAATTAACTCATGGCTGCACATTTAAATGAAATTAATGTAAAACATAAATTTATCAATGTAAAACATTCATTGAAACTCTAAACATTTTGGCCCAATGATATGGCGTCTGGACAAGGCACACCTAACACTGATTTTCTCTGGATGTAATGGCTCTTCATGGATTACATGGGGATTATTACTGGCCCACACACGTGCATTTTGCGAGATTAAATTGTCAGATAAATGGAACCATGCATCGTCACTGAGCCATGTTATGGTTCACTGATAGCCAGATAATGAACCATGCTTCGTCACTGAACCATGTTATTTGTCGGATTATTACTGGCCCACGTCCCTGTATTTTGCGAGATTATATTGCCAGATAGATGGAACCATGCATCGTCAGTGAGCCACGTTATGGTTCACTGAGAGCCAGATAATGAACCATGCTTCGTCAGTGAACCATGTTATTTGTCGCCGAAAAACCAGGACAGAGGGTTTCGGGGGAAAATTTCATAAACCACTGAAATCATGCCAATCGCTTTGCAAAATCCGGTGGCTGTAATTCGTTAACAGCCTTGATATGGTACGGCTTAATCTTTGCTGTTTAGCTGTTTTTTGATATATCGATTGCTACCGTCCAGTCTCTTGAGATACCCGCCGAAAAGCTTTTCTTGGGAATGCCAATAACCGCTGCTTCACATCCTATATTGTGTCCTCCGTTATCTTGGGTCGACCGCACGTGTCAACATCCACAAAGCTTCCCGTTCTCCCCGGTTTCTTCGCCAATTCCGAAATGGTGGCTCTAGTAGTTGGTTTACCCCCGTCAAATTTAAATTTACGCCCAAATTTACACCCACCACACGCTCTTCATTTAAATAGGCAAACTTTATTCGACCTCCTTGTTTAAACTGCCTGCGGAGACACGCTATTTCCCCCTTAAATACTAGACAGATGGTGCCTCAGTTCGGCTTCACCAGCGATCGGGAGACAGTTAATTCAGAGATAAATGCAGGTCGACAGCGTTGTCAGGGAATAAAGAACCGCTCCGTTTGGGTTTCACGTTCATCTTATATTCCCAATCTCGTACAGGGGTGGACAACGAAACTAAATGACATGGGTTTAGGACACAACAATTTACTAGTACGGTATGGGACCCCCTTTTGAGCCATCACAGCTGCAATGTTTCGTGGAAAAAACCGATAAAAATACTGTAGAGTGGTAAGAGAGAATGAAGCCAATCCTCTTGCAAACAATTGGCTTATTCACGACGTGATGCTGTTGGAGGGAAACGTTTCCTGATTCGCTATTCCAGAGCACCCCATCGTAGCTCAATAATGTTGAAATCGATTGACTTTGTAGGCATGACCGATGTTTAGCCTCACTTTCATGCTCAGTAAACACCAATTTGGCTCTGTGTATCTATGCGTTATCATCTTGTTACACGGCACTACTGTCAGTGTAAAATGTTTGAACTATTGGGTACGTCTGGTATTCCAGAATATTCCGATAGCCCTTGCCAGTGATGTGTCTCTCAAGAACAATCAGCAGGATGACAGACTGTCACGATATTGCTGCCCAAATCTTCACCTATTCACCTCCGTGCTGCATTGTAAGCAATAAACAGTCCGGGTTGGACCTGTGAGGAAAGTCTCCACACGTAAACTCTCCACACGTAAACTCTCCACACGTAAACTCTTCTGGTTGTGGGAAAGACATTGTAGGACGATCCATCGCAGCACAATACAGATTTCACGTTGACCAACGTACAATATTTGCGCGGTTGACACAATGGCAACCGACATTTGTCATTCTAACTAGTGGTCCACTGTTCGGCGACAACAACAGGACCGTGAATTTTAATCCCGTGAAGCTCTGCACGAACATTTTTGGTGGACATAGGTGAGTCGCAGTACGTATCAACTGAGAGGGAAGTTGGACAAATGTGGTTTTAATTTTTTGGCTACCATCCGTGTTATCACCAGGACAGCTTCCTCTTACCTCGATACTTACTGCTACTGACTGTGGTTCTTCTTTCTTGAAGGTAAGCCGACATGACCCTGAATACCGTGGCTCGCGATGCGCAACAAAGACTTGCTGCCTTCGAAACAGATGCACCGACGAGACGCACACCTACAATCTGTTTTCTTTGATACTCGGATATGTCTCCCATTATGTTGTGTGGATCACACCTTTTGGCGTCTGGCCGTGCTATTGCTCTGCTAATACAACTTTCACACTCCGCTCGCTCTCGTTGGCTGAGAGCAAAATAGATGCATGCTTGCCGCCAGCTAGCGCGTACTGCGGCGTGATATGTGGGGTACTATTTGTGCAGGTGTCTCAATGTCGATGTCTACCATCCACATATTCCATAATAAGTGTCTAGTACCGAATGAATTATCTGTACTTTATTATGAGATTGTTTGAAAACAATATCTTGAGAATGCAGTATTAAGCCTATTTTAGATGCATTGGGAATTTAGAAACAGGAGTGGCTAATTTTCTGAACCAAATTAATAGCTTTTAAAGAAAAGCAGAATAGATCGAAGTGTGTATTTCATTAAAATTTCTGTTTCGTGTGCTCTGAAATAAATAGAAACGCCACCTTAAGGAAATATAAATCGAGATGTTTTAAACTTTCTCAGTTACATGCTAACTCAACGACATTTAGCTAAACCAGCGTAGAATAGTTTCAGCACATTTGCAGAACTATCCTTTAATGGATTTAATAACTTATCGCACATTTTAGAAAAACACGCTTTTTGCGTTTCTGCTGCATTTCAGGTTGATTTTTTTGTTCTATTACTCTTTCCCACATAGGTTTTTTTAAAGAATTTCTTCAGTTACCGCGCGGACACTCAGTACTTATTTAGTACTTCTCAACAATTTAATTTTGTTTTAAGAGATGGGTACGTCTCAAATAAGTAAGATCATTAGGAATATTAAAACCGGGAACATTATGTTATAGCTCAGAAAACATGTATGTTTTGTGATAGGTATAAACCATGCAAATATTTCCCAATTAGTACCTTTCTTTTCAAATTCATTTCTTTTATTGTTCGGTAGAGGACAACCGTTTCTCTTCTGCATTCTCCATTTATCAAAAACATCTTATTAATTGGTTGTGCTACGACAACAGAATCACACACTCTCTATACTTTCCTTCTTCTTTTTGTTATTTTTACTTTCCTTTTTCTTTTCCACGCAGACGGAACTGGTTTTTAGAGTCCGATTTATTTATGGTTTGAAAACAAAATAAAAATAACCCTTCGACTTGTGTATAGAGCTGCCATCTGTGTGGTGAATTTTTTCGTTAGTGGAACTTTTGAGCTCGCCATACATTTGGGAAATGAATCTTAGAAAACATGCATGGTTACAAGAAAAATTACTAGCTAGCTCAATTTCTCCGAAACAAAGTCCATAGTTCAACTTTTGGAATAGGTGTATAGCAACTCTTATGGTGCCGCATGATTAAACAAACACTAGTGGTGGTCCCTCGTTCCGAGGGATGTTGTTGTGGGCACTGTCATCGCCCCTACTTTGCTTGCAAGCGAACAAAGTTAATAACAAATTACACAGCCTGGTAGAAGTACTGCATCCGCGAGCGTGGGCTGCGTGACACAATGGGGCCTAATGTTATTTGTTTTTTGATTGGAGGTTCAACGACTACCGTGAGCAACTCAATGGGCTATAAGCAGTCGCCCGTCACTGATTTAGGGTCACTGACTCCAGGAAAGGGAGAGAGTCAGTGCCGTAAGACAGATGATGTCAAAGGTAGAAAAAGAAAAGATATAGTCTGTTCTGAATGCCTCACCGGAATTCGAACCCCGACCCCTTTCGGACAAACTATCATTCGCCATCCTTTAGACCACTGCGACACTGGGGCGGCGGCGTAATGTTAGCAGCGATACTGCGAGCAAGATGCTACCGAGTATATGAGACCACTGACAAACAGACATTCAAAAATCGCAAATCGATCTGGCTAATGCTACAAACCAGTGAGCTTATTGATGATGTCTTAATACAAGGCAGGATTATCAGATAAAAATTCCGATTTAAAGGCAAGCAAAATTACAAAAAAGCTAAACAAAATTAAACAAGATTTTCATACTTACGTCGCATAAAAAACTCTAGATCCAGTTCATTACTGTCATCCTCGCTAGAACAAATGGGAAACACAGCATAAACCTTGTGAGCTATAAAGACTTTTATCTTTTTTGCAGACGGAGTGAATAACATTTGCTTGAAAACAATAGTTCTGCTGTGATTTTCGCAATAACACCAAGAAAATTCAGTTGCATTCAGTTTCTTGCCTTTACGTTTACTGGGTTTACAAGAGAGAATATCCGCTCAACCACGAAATCATTTACTGGGATTTTTTTTTTATTGGAGGTTTAACGACCACCGTGAGCAACTCAATGGGCTATAAGCAGTCTCCCGTCCTTAATTTAGGGTCACTGGTTCCAGGGAAGGGAGAGAGCCAGTGCCGTAAGACAAACACAACATCCATGCCTGACCGGGATTCAAACCCGGACCCCTTACGGACGAATGATCAGAGGCCTGCGCCACCGGGGCGGCTTACTGGGGTTGTTAGAGAAGTAAAGGCAAAAGTGATGAGCCTGACGTTAAAGCATGCCATTCCGAAACTGCTTACTGTCTGTATGGAGTACAACTTTCTTAAATAGAACTTCTTGTTTCCAATCGAGAGAAATTGTTTCTTCTGCATTGTTCTTAAATGGTGCTAATGTTGTTTTCTGCAAGGTGTATAAAGGTTTACTCTGAAAATACGATCCTTGAAACTTGATTTAAAATGATTTTAAAGCTCAGTTTTAATATTTTTTTGAAATATATCTCTTGCCAAGGAAAGTCTATGCGACGTGTAACGTGATTGAGAGGTTCTTCTCTTATACGGATATATCTTTCTTTGACATTTTTTTTTATTTTTAGATGGGAGTCAGTATTGTTTTTCTTCTGTAGGAACATACTACATTCCGTTTAAAGTGTGTTACCAAAATCAAATTGCTGAAAATTTATTTTCTACCTTTGACATCATACACTCTGTTTGGAAGAATATTCTGATTTAGGAATAATTCTTGGTACACATCACAAAGATCACCTTTGATTTGCTGAAAAAGGCTCAAATTACTATACACAGTTGTCACAAGCATGAAGAACAAGTAATGTTCGTAGTCTAATATTTGTTTTAAACATTTTATTTTGAATTTTGTGTCCGACTTTGATTGAGCTTCATCAGCACTACTGAAATAAGCCTTTAGAAATTCCCAATTCATCAAAATATTAAATACACGTATAACTTTTCCACACATGAGCCAATACGTAGATGATTTTTCAAAGGGAAAGGGAAGAAGCAGTTCGTTTTGATTCAAAATCCCTGGATGTGTCCATCACGCTAAATACGTTTTCGTAGGCTTCTCGTCATAAATCACTAGGAAAAAGCCATTAAAATATTACTGAGTGCAAAAATTAAATTTGACGGCAGCTTGTTTTCTGATTAAAAAGTGCAAAGTACCAGTGAATGACAAATACATTCGAGCTGTACACAAGAAGGAAATATATCTTTCAGTCTAGAAAAGCAGAGTTCTTGCCCCTCACCATGTTTGGTGCTGCATCTGATGCAAATCAAATGCAATTTGTAAGGCTCTGGCCACATCTTTTGATTTCGTCGTTAATGAAACTGAATGCAATATTTTCCCATGAGGCCACTTTCACGGGAGTTAAACCAAGAAACCCAGTTTAAATTTTGTTTATCCTATCACTTAAAAAAAACGTACAGAATTCAAAAATATTTTTGTGTGGAAATCTCCGAAGGTCCATCTACGCAAATATTGATTGCATATTTTTTGTTATGAAGGTCATCAATGAGATCAGCTTTCAGTGCAGGCGATACAATTTTCATTATTAAGCACGAACACTTTGTTCTATGCTTTACACTGAAAGTACACTAACGGAAATATCCAAAGTCGTTGACCTCGATACTGATGCAAACTATTTTTGTTTCCAGAGCCATACCTGCAAGCAGACCAAAGAGGTCCCAATGGGCTCCGCCCTCTCTGAAGAACTGACCAAAGCTATTCGACGACACGTAGAAGCCCGGATACTCAGCGCATCTGGACCAACCCGGTGTACATGGCTATGATACGCAGATGACGTTTTTTTGGTCAGAACAAACACCGAGGAAGAACTAAATCAGTTTTTCACCATCATCAATTTTGAACACCTTGCCATAAAGTTCACTATGGAGCGAGAAACAAATGCATCCCTACCGTTACTGGATGTATTTGTCAAGAAGTAGCCATTTGGGTACCTCAACACCAGTGTCCACTACAAACCTACCTGTGTTTCTAATGTCGTTCTGCTTTCTTCATCGTGACCCAGGGAGAGAAAGCTACCCTATTTCTGACAAAGAGGCAGGCGAGCTTTCACCCACGCTTAAGGCAACGCCACACTCCACGCCGAGCTTGATATCATGATGTCTTTAGCCTTTTCTACGGGATATTCTCCGAGTATATTAGATTAGATCATACACAAGACGAGGTCTAAGTTTGCATCCCGTAGCACCAAATGCCCCGGCCAAAAGCTGCAATACATTGGCTCATGCCAGTACGTACAGGCTTCACATATTTCCTAAAAAAATCCCTAAAAAACTTGTCTTCGGCATAGGGATTACAGCAGTTAGGAAAATCACGTCTTGTCGCGCATCAACAAAAAACGCCGCCGTGGACTTGGAAGATGAGGGAGTATACCCTTTTGTACCTAGATACCCCTTTATACCTTTTTGTGCCACTATATCCCTTTTGTACCTAGACGGAACAACCAAAAGCTACGTGGGCATGACCAAGAGGTCTCTAAGACTAAAAATGCAGGAACACCAGAGATATGTCAAAAGAGGACTTCTCACTACGGCACAAGCGCGTGAAGTTACCAGCAGCTCTGCAACACCTTTGTGGGGACAAATAAAAAAAATAGCACGATACACAACCGCTTGAGCCACCCTCCTCAAAGAAACTATAGAAATCCTATCCTGTCACGGGATATTCAACGGGGAAATATCAATGGACCTCCTACATGTATGGTGCACGCTCATGAAAACGCGCGCACTTAATCGCACATCTTAAATATGACGCGCACGTTCTATAACATCTATAGCAAATGTCAATTTTTTAATTGATAACTGGAACTCTGTTTTTGATTTTGCACTTGAAAAACCCTTATGCCTGAAGAAGCCACCTGTGGTGGCGAAAGCTAGCGTTTTCTGGTTTTTGTAATGTTGCACCAATAAAACTATTACACCTATGTAACTGCATGTGTTTAGTGCACTTCCCTGACAATGTTCTGTCACGATTTCATTCAGATGGTAAAATCTTCAGCTGACTTTCTTCCTGAGCATGATTTTTCTTACTTAGTTAAAGTTCTATCTGGTAACGTTCTGAACGAAGAAATGCGTTATGCCATCATTCAAAATGATGCTAGAGTTATATTCGCTCATTTTATAAAATACACTTCACTCTCTCTTTCCGTTCTTCAATAGTTTCTACATCCACGTTTCCCTTTTCACGACACATCGCTCTGAAAAATGTTTTTGCGTTTTCGGAAACTTTCCCACCATCCTATTCTTACACTGAAAGAATTCGCAATTCCAACGTATTCGTCAAATTTGCGAGCTTTTTCTTATTTTGATAAATAAAGCCACTTATAGGAATTCCTTTTGCACTAGCATTGTAAATCCAATGGACATGCCAGCCGTTAACATCTTCGTAAGTTACCTGCCGCTTTCTTTCCTTCCTGTGTTTTCGTTTTATTCTCAATCGTTCAGAATTTCAGTTTTCTTTGGTAAAATACTTCCTATTTGTATTCATGCACAATTGAACTTGGCGGCCAATTGTCTCTACGCTAATCCAGTAGAACTTCCTTTTATCCTTTTATCCGCTTTTCTATTGATAAAATTTCAATCTTTCATTTTCCCTTTGATTTTGTGACTCAGGAACGCATGCATACACGGTGTTGCAAATTGCGCGTTCTTATCACATTTGTCCCTGGAAGAATCGTAAACTAAGATGCCGAACACACAATAGCAGCACTACTGCAGTTCAGATCTGAAACAAATTCTCCTAACCCATTTCCGTCCATTCTCTTCCTTCATTTTGCCATCTGGATCGAAGGATAACGCTGTTTAAGCAGGACGGCAGTAACATGCGACGGCTTTGTTCGTCACGATGATGGGACGACCTTTTCTGTGGGCTTCAGGCTCTCACTCAGAACAATTAAAGATCTATGATCATGCGTAACCTTCTTAAAAGAAAACCCTTCCGTCAGCTGATTAAATTCTATGTAGTTGATAGATTGACCACAAGGAAATGATAGCGTATTCTCACATTCTTTTCAAGAACGGCTCTCTACGACCGCCAAATAATGTTCTCTTACTTATATAGTGCTTTTGTGAGTGATAACATCCGTGCCGGGTAAAATAGACTGTTTGACAGGTGACAACAAACACACGATTCACTCTGTTTGGATTCGTAAAAATAATCACATCAAATATTTTATTACTAGTTATATGTTCGTTTGCATTCAGACATTATTAATACATGGAAAAGAGAAACATTATTTGAATCAGATTTATTAAAATTTTCTGAATTGAGATATTGTAAAAAATACATAATTATGCCGTTTAAAATTTCATCAAATACAAAGAAATATAGATAATTGCTATTAAGTGAAAACATCTCTATTTCCTGCATGCATTACTTAACTAATTGCGTTTAATAGCCGTAGAAAGAAAATTTTGTCCCTGTATTTTTCTGTTTTAAAGAAAACTACTGTATAAGCCATGTCTGGTGAATCCAGGATCATTCAAATAACTTTTACATACTGTCCACTTAATGTTTAATTCTTATCATATACTTACTTTTGTTGTGAGACAACATTACTGTGTTGTTTTTAATGAACAACTTCAAGAAGTTATATTTGAACCCTTGGTTTGAATAACACTGAATATGCAGAACTTTAACTTTCGTTAATTTGTACACAAAATTTAATATAATATTTTAAATACACATTTTCGTTTTACCAAATATGAGGAAAGTTCTCTATTGTTATGTACGTGAGTAATTACTCACTTGCAAATTCCAAGAAAAGGAAACTGTTTGCGAAATTGTCGTGAATCGTAGTCCGTATATAAAAAGTCTTCGTGCTGCAGGATAATAGTTGCTATCAAACACCTTCTAAATACGATTCCAGCTGAGATTAAAATCTGTGACATAATTAAACTTTTTATTGTCAAAAATATATCCTACATAGAAGCATGAAATCCTTAGAACCTCACTTAGGGTTCATCTTTAAATAAGCACTGCAAATTAAACATGAGAAGCAGCACCTTATATAAATATACAAGAAGTTGAACGTAATATTATATGCGTAGTACACACGCGTTTTAGAATCCAATTGTAATTCGAAGTAAGTTATCCTGTTCGGATTGGTGGTATATTGTGTTTCCTCGGTCAGATTGTACAATTAATGTCCTCCATGGTATAAGAACAACGCAAGGGCAGTCATCATTGCAGCTGTTAGACGCATGTGAAGTAATAAATATGATTCCAGGGAAAATTCCCTCAAATTTAGAATGTGCGGTTGCAAGGTGTGAGGTTCCGGGCCACAACGTGTAGTGGGATCCTTTACGAACTGTCCTGGAAAATACGGTGGCTACTGATGCTGTCCTTACATCGTATTTATGTTCTGATAGTCAAGTTTTGACATTTCGAAGTGTTGAGCCAAAGTAGACCTTCTCATTGTCCTCTGGATCCCAGGCTTTGACTTGATACTATAAGCACCGTTTCTTTTTTCGCAGGTTATCAGATCACAATTCTTTTATTTATAAAGGTAAGTACATGTATATTATCAGTCTTAATTCCAAAGTTTATTTAGCCGCCGTGGTGGCGCAGTTGTCTAAGCGCTGGCTTACGATCATTTGTCGGTGAAGGAGTCAGGGTTCTTTTTTTTTTTTTTTTTTTTTTTTTTTTTTTGATTGGAGGTTTAACGACCACCGTGAGCAACTCAATGGGCTATAAGCAGTCGCCCGTCCCTAATTTAGGGTCACTGGTTCCAGGGAAGGGAGCGAGCCAGTGCCGTAAGACAAACACAACATCCATGCCTCACCGGGATTCGAACCCGGACCCCTTACGGACGAATGATCAGAGGCCAACGCCTTAGACCACTACGCCACCGGGGCAGCAAGAGTCAGGGTTCGAATCTAGGTGAGGCATGGATGTTGTTTCTCTCTTACGATACTGGCTTTCTCCCTTCCCTTGAACCAGTGACCCTAAATTAGGGACGGAGACTGCTTATGCCGATTGAGTTGCGTACGATGGTCGTTAAACCTACAAACAAAAAAGGTTTACTTGATATATTTTACAAATAATTTTCAGGACAATTTGAGTTCTGGTATAAAAGGTAACGATCCCACATATTTAGGTGGGTTTGTATCTTGCTGTAGAGCAGTGAAATGACATTTCCGTAATTTCCTAATTAGAAGTGTCACGATGGATTTTGGGAAACCATGGGCTTCTGATATATCTATGATCTTGTTGATTTCAGAATTTTTGTAACACTCATTTCAGTAATACGTAAATGCGTGTCGTAGCATAAATACTATAGTGGACAAGGTGAGTGAGCGGAGTCTTCGGGTATCTGTCAAGTAAAGCCTGTATACTGTAGTGCTGATTTGATTGGTTCAAGGATTCCGGTGTAATTGTATTTCCGAAAATGGAAGAGACAAATTCAGTTCAATTTGCACGTAATCCTGCGACGAATATGTGATTGTCTTGACAATTCGAAGGGACACAAAATACGGTAAGTAGCCACGGCACTATCCAAAGAAGTCCAATTCAAGTCCTGTACTCGTATGTGGGATGATATAAATAAATTAGCTACCTACTCTACACCAAAATGTACAGCCATTTGGGAAACCTTGGAGATCATTACCAACAGCGATACTTGCAATGATAGCGTCTCACGCGAGTTGACACGAATTTGGAACCAGTTCGTCAAGTAACGCCTTCTCCCTACTAGGATATCGCGCGCGCAACCAATGTAAGGCCTCGTATCTTTAAATGAATATAACGTCGTATATATTTATTGTCAAGTCAAGTTCCCGCGTTCAAATTGTTAAAGCGTTCTATTATTCAGTTTGCATTTTCTGTCTAACTTCCTTGAAAAAAACATCTGGTTCATGGGCAAAAGCTTGGAAACGCTTATGTGCCTTTTCCATACGCCAATAAATCGGATCACTAGTATAGTATTACTACACTGTTGGCCACCCAAAATGCAACACCAAGAAGGACAAGAGATAGCAAAGCCAGATTTGCTGGCCACATAGCAACAGATACAAAGATGAAACGATTGAGATTACAGGCCCGAGCCACTTGCGGAACACGAAGACATCAATAGTTCGTGTGGCCCTAATGGCTGGCAATAACGGACGCTACACGCCGCGGCATCGAACGAAAAAGGCTTTGAATGTGGGCTTGGGGAATGTCAGTCCAGGATGCTTCCACACGTTGCCACAGTTCATCAGGCGTAGCCGAAGGTAGTGCTTGCCTGGCCACTCGGTTGCCAATCAGCGACCATACGTGTTCGACTGGCGACATATCGGGAGAACAGGCGGGCAACGGCAGCAGTGACAACTGGTGGACCGTGAAGAATTGTTGCACGGTGCGTGCTACGTGCGGGCGCACATTGTCTTGTTGAAACGTGGCCGCTGGCAGGTCCTGCAGGTAAAGGAGGACTACAGGCTCCAAAACTTCGGAGATATAGCGGTGGCTGTTGAGTGTACCGGCGGTGCGGTGGGTACCAGAGAGGTGCGGATGTCAT
Organism: Macrothele yani; assembly: GCA_039090855.1. Taxonomy (NCBI): domain Eukaryota; kingdom Metazoa; phylum Arthropoda; class Arachnida; order Araneae; family Macrothelidae; genus Macrothele; species Macrothele yani. The sequence goes on along the minus strand of CM077020.1, from coordinate 10,240,294 downwards.
ATCCATTTGCGCTCCAAACCATAACGCCAGGCGAAGGACAGGTATGGCGATGCAGAATGCAGGCATCATACAGTCTCTCGCCACGGTGCCGCCACACGCGTATCCGACCATCGTGTTGTTGCAGGCAGAAGCGGGAATCGCCGGAGAAGACAATGACGTGCCATTCCGCAGTCCAGGTGCGGCGTTCAACGGCCCACTACCGCCGCACTCGGCGGTGGTGTAACGTCAGTGTTAATCGTAGCAATGGGCGCCGTGCGACAAGTCCCCGCTCCTGCACACGACGTCGAATGGTGCGTTCTGACACAGGTTGTTGCGCAACACACCTTAATTCCTGCGCTTCGGTGGTGTGTAGCGGGTGTGCAGTAGCGGCACACCCGCTACTGTGGCAATCGCTCACGTCGGTCCGTCCGTCCCTCCTTTACCCACCGAATCCATACTCGCTTCACTGTGGCTGGATGTCGTCCCACACGGGCTCCAATGTCTAGGTACGATAAACCGCCGTCGCGATAAGCCATTATTTGTCCTTTGTCGAATTCCGAAACGTGCTGGAATGACTGCCGTATTCTTCGACGAGACATCAGAGAACTTCAAACGCACAGGTCCGGCAACTCAACACACTTCCACTACTTACACCCCGCCTTCTATGCACCCTTCTTATAGTGCTTCTCGTTGGCGTGCCGGGCACACATGATTTGCACATGCCCTGCAATGTTAATCGTTTGCTAGTCTCTCGCGGGCGACGCATGCTGCGAATTTCAGGCCAATCGGATGCTTCTTTCTTGGTGTTGCATTTTGGGTGGCCAGCAATGTATATTCCAATTATGTTTGTAATATATTACTTAAAGACTTGCATTGCGATGAAGTACGTGTTGTGCTACATTATTATTATGCTGTACCCTGTGAATATTATGGGAAATACTGAATTTCCCGTAATTAGCACGCTTTCGTAGTTCCTATGTTTGCGTGTTTACTGTTTTCGTAGTTCCTATGTTTGCGTGTTTACTGTTTTCGTAGTTCCTATGTTTGCGTGTTTACTGTTTTCGTAGTTCCTATGTTTGCGTGTTTACTGTTTTCGTAGTTCCTATGTTTGCGTGTTTACCCATTATGTCCACTGTAAACAGACAAAGAAATTGGCTGCTGAATATATTCAATTAAAATGAATTTAATTAACGCTTTAATAACACGGGTTTTTCACACAAGCATTCAATTCCTTTATGCCGAGGAAACGCAGAAGAATAACTCAATTATAAGCTAAATCTGATGCTCTATTTTGGACTTGTCAAACTTTCTAATGACTATTTTTGTTTGTTTGTTTGTTTGGAGGTTTACCGACCACCGTGAGCAACTCAATGGGCTATAAGCAGTCGCCCGTCCCTAATTTAGGGTCACTGGTTCCAGGGAAGGGATAGAGCCAGTGCCGTAAGACAAACACAACATCCATGCCTCACCGGAATTCGAACCCGGACCCCTTCTGGACGAATGATCAGAGGCCATCGCTTAGACCACTGCGCCACCGGGGCGGCTTTCTAATGACTATACATACATAAAAATTGATCACCGTTACGAACATACAGTAATGGTTTAAAGACATTTTGCTATTAATGGGAGTTTTTCAATTTAATATAATGATCTTAATGAAATGAAATGAAATGCTCCCACTAGTAAATTACGTTTTTGTTCTGTACGCAATACCTTTCGTTTTGCTTCGGGTTACGGCAGAGAACATATTAAAAAATTACCTTTAATCAATCAATCACCAATACGTATTCCTTTGTTTTCACAAGTACAGCGCACGAAATTACTTGTTGTTGCAAGATCACAAATGGGAGCAGTTGTCTTAAAGCTGTCATCAATTCATTTGTCGGAAATGAGTTTGGGTTCGAATTTCAGTGAAGCATGGATGTTGGGTTCTTCTCACGGCTCTGGCAATATCCATAATCTGGAATAATTGGCCATAAGTTACGAACGGCCGAATACCTATAGCCTGTCGTGTTGTTCACGGTGGTTGTTTAACCCCCAAACAATAACAAACAAGAGCGATGACAACAAATTTTCGGGTGTAATAAGCACGTCGTTTAAATCCGTTCTGATGCAAATTAAATTTAGTCAATGGAACCGGTATGGAAAACAATAGTATCTGACAGAAGAAAGAAGTATTTCAATCGGGTTTATAATCCTTCAGATATTGCTGTAAACGGAATCGTGAGCTTACGCCCTTTGGTTGCAGACTTGTGCGTTAAGAAAAACATAAATTTATATGAGAAACATTTCGCACCGGAAACGCTGTCCAACATAGAAATAATTTCTCAAATCGGACTCTTAGAAACAGAGATATCGACAAAAATAAGATGTGACTTTACGTCCCCTGGTGCGAAAACCATGCATTATTCTAGGAAGAAAGTATTCTAAAAGGTTTTTCCATATGAGCACTATCGGCCCAAGAAAAAAAAAATTTAGACGAGTTTTCAAGAGCCCAGATTTTGGCTGTAAACTGTTGGATGCAAAGGAGGAAAGGTAAGCGAAACGGTGAGCTAGCCACTTTGTATTCCCAAAAGGGTCTTTCATGGAAGTCAAAACAAAGGAAAATAAGCATAGGGAATTATGCTTTTCTGTTTACAGGAGGGATGTCCCGGTAGGAGAGGGAAGTACCACAGGGCTTCTCTCAGGTCGTTAACCAGCGAAATCCACATACAATTAGAATTTCGAACATGAGATTACTGAAACCATGTGGAAAATTTGAAAATTTAAAAAACAAAATGAGCCAAAATAAAAGTGATGTTCTGTAACGTATACTCTAGATTCAGTTTCCTTTTGATTTTACTATCTCTTGTTATTTTATTTTCCTATGCAAATTATCTTCTCACTTAACGAGATGTTATTTCTCCCGCTGAATTATATGTGGCAACGAGTGTAAGTCATGACGTGGTGGTATGCAGTATATATAGGTGCGCTCAATTATACCAAGCAGCGACGCCCCGGTGGCGCAGTGGTCTAAGGCGTTGGCCTCTGATCATTCGTCCGTAAGGGGTCCGGGTTCGAATCCTGGTGAGGCATGGATGTTGTGTTTGTCATACGGCACTGGCTCTCTCCCTTCCCTGGAACCAGTGACCCTAAATTAGGGACGGGCCACTGCTTATAGCCCATTGAGTTGCTCACGGTGGTCGTTAAACCTCCATTAAAAAAAAAAAAAGAAAAAATACCAAGTAGCTTCGTTTTATATCTGATAGGTTCTTCCATTACTATTGTTATATGATTTATCTACGATAGTACGAAAGTTCGGGCTATCAGTAGTTGAGTTTTGTTGGAGTGTGTATTTGAGTAATACCAGGAGTTCCCCAATAAAAGGTTAAAAGTGAGTACGTTTTCTTAGTTCATTTTATTGTCAGACCTCTGTCTGGCCGTTAAGCCTATTTCATTGAGTGTCTACGTTAAGTCCAGGGTATATTGTGTTTACCGCTCTAATAACGAGCCTTCAAGGTACTAATGTACTAAAACCGAAGTTATATTACTGAAATTCAAGATAATGAGAAACGCTGAGTAAAAAGAAGTTCCATATTCAATGAACTTATTGCACGTGCGTGTCTTACCTAAACAAACTCTAGCACTTTGAAGATTAGGCACACTTTAGCTACGTCAAGTAACCTTCCAATAACCCTAACGTGACTTAACGTAAGCTTCCCTGCACTACACATCCAGCGGAGAACTTTGTTCATTATAGTTCTTGGAATTTGCGAAGTAAGATTGCCAGGTAACAGGAATTTCTAGACCGAACACTGCAAAATAATACAAGGAGCATTTCAAAAGTTTTGTATAATGTGGGTTATTCCTAAAAAGACGAATTTATTTCACAAAAAACCTTTAGAGGTCTTGGATGTCATCTCTATTTTCTTTATGACAGATTCCCAACGTTTGGGTAAATCTTGTATTCCAGGCAGGGCACCTCCATTGTTGAGACGTCGGATTTCTCGGGTCACCTGATTCGAAACATCTTGAATCGTAGTGAATCGTTTCCCGCGGAGTGGTTTCTTCAGTTTTGGGAACTTTTCATCATCTGGTGAGCTCATGTCAGGACTTTTGGTTGTAGCAAGAATTCTGTCCAAAAGCTCCAAAACCACAAGATCTGCTTAACTTCTGTCTCGTACCGCTGAAGCAATTCTTCTGCAATCCCTTTCCGAACTCTTTGCTGCTTTCCATTCAGATTATGTGGAACCCGGTTAGCAGCCAATTTTCTCTTCTGTAATTTTTCAGTTAGGATTCTTAAAACGAAGCCGTAGGAATGTTTGCTTGATATGCAAACTTTTCACATGTGTTCCATCGATCTTCTTCCACAATACTGATGACGATAACCACAGGAGTGTCGTCTGTTGCATCTGATGTGTTCGGTCGTTTTCAATGCTTTCCCGACCTTGGCGGATACGTGAAGCTTACCGTGGCACTCTGATATTATCCTCTACACTGACCCTATGAACTTCACACAAAGCTTTATGAATTTTGGTAAGTGTTTTTCCTTGCAACATTTCTATTTTACTGTAGGATCGCATGTCGCTGTGTGAGATCTGACTTGACTCACTTCTTTCCTCCATTTCTATGCAGCATGTTTCGGAACAGGAACAAATTACCCAGCAAATGCAGACACAACTTTGGATACTGAAGTCTGATTTACAAATGGCGCAACGATTGAAGCGGTTGCATCATCCTACGGGCAGCGCTTGCCTAGTGTGCAAAACTTTTGAAATGACCTACGTATATTCTCGATCTTCAGATAGCAGGGCAGGAGTAGGATGTATCGTAAACAAAAGTGTAGGACAAGATATTACAAGTATACGCACGGTATCGATAGAATGCTTCTAATTAAAGTAAATACAGAAGCTAGAGTCTTGTACTTTATATAGGTATAAATGCCAACATCAAAATACAAAGATGACGAAATAAACGAAAAACATGAACAACTTGAGGAAATGATAATGTAAGTTAAATATGAACAGAACCTGGTTATATTGGCTGACTGGAATGCAATGTTGGGAGAAATATAAGAAAATAATATAACAGAAAAATTCGGACAGGAAAAAAATGATCGAGGCGAACGCTTCATAGAATTCTGGGAGAGCCATAATTTGAATTGAAAACACTCTATTCGACTAACCCTGAAAGAAGATATACATGGAGACTGCTAGACAGTGGAGAAAAATACCAAATAGACTTTAACCTAATTATACAGAGATACCGCAGTCACGTCAGGAATTGTAAATGTTACTCTGCTGCAGAACTAAACTCAGACCATAATCATTTTATAATGACAAGTAATTTGGGTAATGCCCTAATACAGACAATTTTGAAATCCACCGGGAGATCCAATGAGGTCTCGGAGAAATGATTGCAGTCAGACATGGAAGTTTGCTTTGCTGACAACCGTCTAACCTTGTACTACTAAGGGGCACGCCCCCAGATTATGTTTGTAACATAAACTTAACTTGTTCCAAGGTGTTTTGCAGCAGTAAAACGAATGAGAATCCCAATAGGAACAGCAAGGGTCAGTGTACGCAAATGTCTGGATAACAAGGGCTAACTCCTGAACGAAAGAATATACAGAAACGTAATATCACTTACTTTAAAGTTTAAGAAAAAAACATGTAGAGTACTGGTCGGAGTGGAACCTGGGCTAATACCAAATTTTTATTTAAATATATTTCACCCTGACCGCAGGTAAAGCAGTGAAGCAACAAGTAAAAATAAATCTAAAGAGTTATATTCGGCACTAATGGAAATACAGAATCGTAATACCGCTTGTTTTAAAACATAGAACAAGTGCTATTTGGATTACATTGTCGGAGTGGACACTGGGCTAATCACCAAAAGTTATTAAATGTTATTTCCTAGACATCAGGTAAAGCAGTGATGTAACAAAAGAAAATAAAGCTAATTTTCAACTTACGTTCCCATAATCAGCATGAATGCATTTTACGGTACGCGATTCTTTTGGTATTACTGCTATGTTTACAAGAGGAAAATGAGTTCGATCGTGGCTGTTTCGTATAGTATTGTAAAAATCCAAATTTGAAGAGTTCAATGATAATCTCAATAGTCTACGGTCGTCAGCAAAGAAAGCTGTCGTTACCGACCGCAGTTATCGCTGCGACTCTTCGTTGCATCTTCTCTGTCGATTTCAGTTCATATTTATCCCATATCAATTTATAGATAGGAGCAGTCAAGCTTTTTTTTGTTGTTGTTGTTTGGAAAGAAATTTCCTTACACTTTCTTTGTTTCAAAAATATTTTAAAGTTTGATTTTTTTAACTAAATAGTGTGTGAAAAATTACACAACTAGACATCCTGAAATTAACAGGTTTTCATTTGCATGTATTAATTACATCACGTTTAAGCTATAAAACCAGAATCATATCCAACTTGTCAAATGCAGTTTCAAATGCTAGTATTTGTTATTCGGATATTCATCTGATCCTTCCTTACATACTCTATATATTCAAATATCCCTCCGAAAAATATTAATCCAGAGTTGGAGAGAATATTATTCCATGCTACTGAGAATGTAAAATATCTTTGTAAATTTGATATTAACGTTTGATGATGAAGAAAACATTAAGGGCAATTACAAGTTATTTGAAACTTCTTTTGAAACTCCATATTATACTGTTAGAGAGAAAAAGATCTTCGTAAAATTCCGGTTTGGTCATTTATCCCAAAGAACATACGAAGCATATGGAACGCTGGTTGGCCGAAACGAGTTTCTGCGAATAACATCAAATAATACTTGTATTGCAAATCAGAGGCCACAACGAGCAAATTAGCCGCAGAAATAAGCCGTACAAATCAAATGCTACCCAAAACAAATGAGAGAAATATACAACCATTCTAATTAAACACAAGAAATCATACATCCAAAGAATAAAAGAGAGAGAGAGAGAGAATTATTCTAAAAGTGACGTCCAGTTTGAAAATTTGTAAACCATAAAAGTGGTGCAGCGGTGTCGAAAGGGAGATTACTACAGGCAAACGGATATTTTCATTGCGGACTTTTAACCGCGTAACGCACCAAAGACATTTTGACAAATTTTAAGGCTTTTCATCTAAACGAAAAGGAAGAACATTGCACTGGAATTATAATGCTCAGTGAGTATTAATGTCCTGATCCCGGAACTGCTGTTCAACATTGTAATTTATTTCATTATTTGCTATTAATTTTTGCAAGTACGGGAACCATGGCATAATCGAATCATTGAAAATGAAAATAAAGTAAAAAAAATCAATAACCATTGTAGAAGATAGTTTTAAAACAAAAGTAATATATTTCAAAATTTTGAAGCAAGACTAAGTTGACAACCAATTAGAATGCTTACATAACAGCGAACGTCAATAAATGAGTGAACCGGTATCTTTAATGACATTGTCTCCTGCGCTCTAGACGGTCTTAGTCTGACGTTTGGTTCCATTACAACATAAAAGTTGTACAAGCTCTCAGTTCCTCCGTGATATTTCCATTTTAAATATACACTGTTTATTTAAATTTTTAAGAGATTTTCGTCTTGTATTGAAAGAGTGGCATACATTTTATTTTTCAATGACATCTTTCATTAGAGCCCTCAAACTCGCGATGAAAAAAGGTTTGAAAATTGATGTTTACTGCATTGAAAACTGAAGAAATTGAATTTTCTGAATTCTCCATGAAAGGAAGAGGGTATGGAAGGCTAGGGGTGTTATATCACATGTGATACAACAGGACCGAGGTGTAATATTCAAGATTTCAAAAATTACTGTTTTAATTAATTTATTTTCAAGTTTTACTAAGCAGTATTGTAATATATCATGTCTGATTTTCATGGAACAACTCAAAATAATTTCAGGAAGCATTGGAACATATTGCAGTTTGAACACTGTATTTATGTTTGTGCCTTGCACTTTGAATTTCGGCAACTGTATCGAATCATTTTAGGCCTGTATCTTACATGTTTACTTCGTGCTGAATCATGTGGCATAGATGTAGAAAGTGGTTCGTTATTTATTATCTGAGGATTCCTCAGAAAAGAAATCACGTAATGATAATATAGTACGTTACGCATTTATTAACCACCAAATATTTAATAAATGGAAGTGCAAATATTCGCTAAAAGTAACTCATGAAGTTTACCAACAGGTTTGGTAACCACTGTATCACCAGTGATATAAAACTTTTTAAGAAGTTACTACAATCTACTATGTTGACGAAATGAAATTTATTTTCTTCAAATAACTAACTCATATTTACCAAAATGCAATGCATATTCTTAAATAGATATGTGTTTAACTAAGTAGTTATTAAACACTTACCACGACTTAAAATTTCTTCATAGTGTTTTTCTAACAAGACGCCACTAAAATTCCCGAACTTTGACTTGTGCTGATAAGAGAAAATTTAGAAAAGTGTTTCACATAATTTCATATGTGATGCAAACCGGCTCTGGAAGATTTTCTGCCATCGGGTAGTTTTTTTGAATTGCAGAACTATTGTATCACATGTGATACACGAGAACCGAGGAGGTTAAAATCGACGGAGAAAGCAGGAAATCTAAAACAGTATCTAGATATCAAGGTGCCGCAGATTCCTGTCATTTTCACATCGGTAGATTAATTATTTATTCATTTGTACTTTGTGTTATATATTACTTACGCACATTATTCAGCTGAAAAGAAAACGAAAATAGCAAAGGCTGATATTTCGAATTTGTCAGGTGTATATTCCAGAAATGCAGCGGATGGCCAAGTGGTCAACGTTTGCGACTGTCTCGGAAAAGGCTCAGATCGAACCCAGGCAGGTACGAACGTATGAACCGCTTAATATCCGCTATAAGTTGGATGGGTATGTTAAGCCGTCAGCCGGGGTGCTGCCCTCCCCCACCCTATTATAAATAGGGGCGTCTACCTCCCTTTCCTACCACGTTTGCTTGTGGCTTTCGTGCGGTACATACTCGCTCCAAACTCCTAGCTTTGAACTCCTATATGTTGTTTAAGACTTGGAGTCAAACCCTCTCTATCTGAAATCCTGTTCATAAATCTGAGATACTCCAATAACGGCCATCATATTCTAAGAAAATTTTAGCTCTTCTCTAGTAAAGCAACTGCAGCATCTTTATGCTAAAGCGCCATGTGAAATGTTATGTTTAATAAAGAAATATGTGCTGAGTAAAAATCCTGAATTATTCAACTTCCGATTTCAGGAAGTCAAACATTTTTTGAATAAAAAGAAAGCAGTATGAATTTTGCTGACATCTGAAAAACGGCATCTTAAAAATTGTTGAATAAAATACACTGGCGGAAAGTGAAAAAAGAACACCAAGAAGGAATTGGCAAACGATCATGAAATTTACATATGTTAATAGGGTCGAGTTAACGTAAGTGTGATGTTAATTACGGGACCAACCGGTAAGCGCTTACGCCACAGCACGGCATAATATGCAAATTATCGTCGGTGGTATTTAAGGAGCACGGCGAAGTAAATGTAATCAGTCGTTGGCGTACGGACACGTGCGAAGACCCTGAAGAAGCTGCAATGCTTGGACATGGAAGACGTGTACAATTTCAGCAGTAGTTGGACTTTGAGCGAGGTCGTCTAGTCGGACTCCGCGAGGCCGGGTGGTCGTATCGTCGTATTGCGGAGCGAATTGGACGGGAAGTATCGGTGGTGGTACGATGGTGGCGTTGGTGGTCCGAGAAATATTCCCAAACGAGAAGACGTGGAAACGGGAGTAATAGACGGACTGATGAGCGGACTGATCGACGCATAAGAACAGCGGCGTAGTCAAGCAGAACATCCACTGCGACGCAAATTCGAGCTGCCATTGCACGTGAGGTGACTGTACGAACAATTTGCAACCGTCTACTGGATGCAGGACTACGTGCACGTGTGCCTTTGGCATGTGTACCTCTGACTCCAGCCAACTGTCAGGAACGGCTGCAGTGGTGTCGCCAACGTCTGCACTGGAGAACACAATGGCGATCTGTCGTGTTCAGCGATGAAAGCAGATGCTGCTTGGGAGCCTCAGATGGCCGTATGCGTGTTCGCAGACGCACAGGGAGCGTCTCCACCGTTCTTGCATCCGCCAGCGACACACAGGACCTACACCTGGTCTCCTGGTGTGGATAGCGATCAGCTATCACTCCCGTACACAACTAGTGTTTGTGCCGGGTACGTGAAACAGCACCTCTTACATCAACAACATCATTCCGCCCGTTGTTGTGCCATTTGTAAGGTCGGTCCATCGTGGTGCTTTCCAGCATGATAACGCACGCCCACACACGGCACGTGCAATGCAACATGCACTTTAGGGTGTGAGACAACTTCCATGACCTGCACGTTCACCGGATTTGTCCCCCATTGAACACGCGTGGGATTATATGGGACAACAACTAATCCGGTCTCCACGGCCAGCCACGACCATCCCCGATTTACGCGTCCAGGTTCAGGATGCTTGGAACTCAATACCCCAAACTTACATCCAACATCTGTACGACAGACTCCATGCCGGAATTGCACATTGTGACGCAGTTCATGGCGGTTCAACCTCGTACTAACCATGTTACATGTAAATGTTATTTTTCAGTTTACCAGGAAATACAGCTGCATTTTGCCATAACGTTTTGATCACGTTATACTCTGTATTTCGTTATTATGCTGCATAAACTTCGTTGGTATCAGACGTCTCCTTCTTGGTGTTATTTTTTCACTTTCCGCCAGGGTATGTCTTCATATATCAAGGAGGGCACATATTTTCCAGGACATATGAGTTCATATATGGAGGTCCTTAAACCTCAGTGATTTCCGGGTATCAATATTTTAGCAGGTACCTTGTAATTTCAATTGCCGCCCCGTTGGGGCATTGGTCTAAGCGATGGTTTCTGGCCATTAGTCCAAGATGGGTCCAGGTTTGAATCTTGGTAAGCTATGGATGTTTTCTTTTTGTCTTACGGAATTGGCTCTACCCATTTTCTATGGATCCAGTTGCGCTAAATTAGTGAAAGGCAACTGGTTTTAGTCCACTGAGTTTCTTACGGTAGTCGCAAAACCCGTAATGAAAAAAATAATTCAATTATTGTCTCCAATCATTACGCAGACTGCATGAGGTAACATATTTAAAAGAGGGTGCTGGAAAACAAAATAAATATTCTCCTCGTTTACTCTAAAATCTTACTCTAATGTACCTTCTTATACAAATAAGTTTATTTTAAAAATGAAGTAACAAAATTAGTGTATTAAAGAAAATATATTAAATTACTTGGCAGAATTATATGCTTTATCGTTGTGCACTGCAACTGAGCATGTGCGTTTTTTTAAATACTTTGAATTCAGTAATCTTATCTTCCCTTGCAAAATTATAAACGGGAAAAAACTAATTACTTACCTTTAGAAATCAACGGCAATTAGAGAGCTTTCGGAGAAATAGTATATCTGTTTAGTTCAAAGGATCATTCAGTTTAATTCTCCCTTTTCATGTTATCGTAGAAGAACATACATTATCACCTCGAGGGAGACATGCTGCCTGGTTTAACCTGTGGTAGGCTCTTAAAATCGCTTAAAAGAAATATTAAAGTTCTGCTCCTTGATTTGCTAAAGTCACTTGAGTTGAAGAAAATTTTTATATAATTCGGGAATACGAATTATACAAAACCACACGTGTTTACAACAAAATAAGTTTGCTTTAAATGAGGCATAGCAAACAATTGTTAGCTGCATGCAGATCAAGTAAAGGTACTGATTTAAATTTCACTCTCGTTATTGAAAATCAAGTTTTCAGAGTTTGTTAATGCTTATATTTGAAACCACAAATGGAATTTAAAACGACATTTTCTACCAGTTTTCCTCAGCTTATTGTATACGCATTTGATGTCAAGTTCCATTTCGTGTAAGGCGTGTAAAGACATATTTTTCTTATTTTGTTGAATATTAGGGTATACGAATCTGTTTAAACTAATAAATAAATTCATATACTCAAATCCAATGCGATCGTTATCATACGTTGCGATGAAAACAAACGGCGATATGAGTGTGACATTAAATCAAATATTCATTTTTAGCACGCCTTTCGTAAAAAAAAGATCGTGCTTATGCTATTTGTTTGCCCGGCCGTCTGTAGACACGAGATCTCTGAAACTAATAGTCCGATTTGATAAATTAATTTTGCATTAGGAATCCTGTAATGTGCGAATGATGACCCTTTATTTAGATTTTTTTTCACGATGCACAACTTCGCTGCTAGAGGACGTAAAAGCAGATGACATCGAATTCGAAATACATTTTATTCCATATTTTTGCTTCTAAACATCCAGTTAAAAAAATTATTTTGCCTTTGATTCTACTCATGGCGAAGATTATTTTAGAAATAGTCACTTTTTCAAGTTAAGCATAGATTCTCTGCTAGGGGCTTAAAATTTACTGCGTTAACCCTGATGTCGCTGCTTGTATAACTCCGATTTAAAAAAATTCTTTCTGCAGCGGATACAGCTCCGGTTGGGAAACTTTCTCATATATTTTCTGACTTTTTGGTATATAACGGTTTGGCTGCCAGGGTGCGTAGAGTTTATTTCTGTGTCTGAGGTATTTGCAACATAATATGGGCTTCTAAAATCTCGATTGAAAAATTATTTCGTGGACCGATACTGCTCACGACGGCAAACCTTTTCAGAATATTAATTTCTTAAAATAATGCATGGCTTCTTCGCCAAGGGGCGTAGACATATATATTCTTTTTTTATTGGAGGTTTAACGACCACCGTGAGCAACTCAATGGGCTACAAGCAGTTGCTCTTCCTTAATTTAGGGTCACTGGTTCCAGGGAAGGGAGAGAACCAGTGCCGTAACACAAACGCAGCATCTGATTTGTTGATATTTTTCTACTAGTGGTGTCGGGAACTAAGGCCAAGTTTTCGGTTCCACTATGCGAAAAAAAATCACACATCCACGCATTCTTGTCTCCAAGAATGATTATTTAAAATTTTCCTCTCATTAATCTTTTTCTGAATTTCATTCTTTGAAGCGAACTGAGCGACATGAAAAACATTTTTTTCCCACTTTCTTAAACATTCGTTCACGGATTTTAGTGGAAATTGTGTAGTTCTAGTTCTGTACGTGTATTGTATATGTATGTGTCTTTAGAACGAGAGCTAGAAAGAATTTTAACATATGTAAATGGCTTAAAATTACTTTTAATCTATGAGTGAAACCAAAATATGTGTGAACTAAATTAGTCACTTTATTTTGAAACTTAAATTTATATATATATATATATATATATATATATATATATATATGTGTGTGTGTGTGTGTGTGTGTGTGTGTGTAGTAAATTATGTACATTAGAATCGTAAAGTGAACTCGTGCATAATTGATTAAATAAAATTAAGCTTACATTATGACTAAGATTAAAATGTGTATGGTAAGAAGCATTTATTAGTATAAAAAGTTCAGGTGTGTTAGCAAGACACAACAAAATTTGATATGGAATCGTGTACTGTCAGTAAAATGATTTTTTTTTAGGAAATTAATTTTTTCCCCGAATTCTGAAATTTCTTATTTAGCAATCTGTAAATGAAATGATGTGAAAATTTTTGTATTGTGTTTCGAGAAATATTTAGTGTTCATGATGTAAAATTTCTTGTGAAAATTAAGGGATTCCCGCAATTGGCACCATTTGTTTTGTTTTTCACTAGACAGGGAGTCGCCAAAGTCAGAGATAGGAATTTTCCTTCCTGTAAGCCCAGAAATTCCTTTGGAAGCGGTCACCTTGGAAAAAAGCTTGAATACACTGGAACTCCCAGGACAATAGCAGGTGGAATTCCAAGAATTTTCGCAAAGTCGTGGTCAAGGGCCCAACAGGTTCTTCACCCCACCCCCCCACCCCCAACACACTCCCTCGTGAACCCTTTTGCCCTCAAGTTACAGAAAGCATGACAGATTGACTTTCAACCAATAGCTTAGCTGAAAGCCATAGCGTCCCTTTTGGCGCCTGCGCGCTGGTGCTTTGTATAAGTTTGAGCTGAGGAGAATATTCGTTCTTGACCTTTAAATAAAACTTCAAACGAATAAAACTTCAAACGCTGCTGTCATAACTCAGCAGGGACTGCTGACTTGTTTTCTTCCGCGCCAATGTAACGGACGAGGTTGCCGATTGAACCCCGGACCAGCTGATCGCTCCCATCAGACGCATAGAAGAAAGAAAAAATATTTTTCAATTGGACGTGCAGCCGAGAAACCGCTATGCCTCAGGTCGCTCCGGCCAAACCCTCGGAATGATCAACGACGCCGGACGTCAACGCTAAAACCCAGGCTGGAAGAAGCCTCGACGGCTATTTTGTCTTTTCTCCTACCCCCACACAAAAAAAATGCACGCCAAGTCATTCCGGGGAACTGATATTTTCAAATGGCGATAGTTGACTCATCGACCCTCACGACAAAGGAATATCCTGCACATCCAAAAGGTAAGCTTTGCTAAAATATTATTTATCGGCCACCAGTATTACGATACTCTTGGACTCTCTTACATAAAAAAACAAAACACAAGAAAAACGCGGACTTGCTCTACCTTCAAACCAAGTAGCGGGTGATTTTTACACAAAGAAAAAAAAAGGTTATCCTGCAAAAATGAGGCGTTTTCCTCTGAATCCAACACAGCACAGTGATATAAATTACTCAAAAGGTTAATTTTTCTTTTGTTGAGGGGTAATGCTTTACACTCTGAAAACAATATGGTATTAATTTTATTTTTGGCCAAAGTGTGTTATTCTTTTGTATTGTACATGATGTCTTGTGAAAGTACCTAAAAAGGGAAATATCAAGTGTAGAACACGTGTTTTTCGTACTAAACAAATGATAATTGAACCACACTGAAATTTATATAATATATGAACTACAAATTGAAATGTTAAAATTTTGAATACCAGGCAAATCAGAAAATTTTATAACTAATTTCCACCCAACAAAATTGAAAGTTGACTCTAAAACTCATTTTTGGCATTCATGGGTGAATAGTGAAAATAAAACAAAAGAAACAAAAATCTGTAAAACTCTCAACAACATTCTGATTAGGCGAGAGGCCTGATTAACATTAAACATAACTGCAAGCCAGTTTTTTCAACTAAAAATTCTGAGTCACTTTCATTAATTGTATGTGTGTTCAGTGAATCCAAGGTAATGATATGTAAATCTTGTGAATTTTCTTTTTGGCCAAGCCTACAAATCAGCTCTGCACTTGGCAGAGTTCATGGATCTGAGCCTGGTAAGTTAACCCATATATACTTTGACAACGCAAACTTTACTGTTTTTACATACATTTTTCTTTTGTTCTTCCACTAGTAATTTTTTTATACATCACGTGCCACGTTGTACCACTTTATTCAATAAGAGAATATTTACACTAACACATGAGATTAATGACTGAGAGATTGATAATTGAGAAAAAATACTTTATATCAAATCATATTGTTCCACAGTATTTTGAAACAAATATAGTTACACTAGAACACATGGTCATAGTGACCGAGATTTTTTTTTATTGTACAAAAAATATTTATATCATATGCATGCCTTACCGGGATTCGAATCCGTACTCCTTTCGGACGAATGATCAGAAGCTATCGCTTTGAGCACAGTGCCACCGGGGCGGCTGTCTTATTTTTGTCAATATCCCTGTTTCTAAAGGTCTAATTTGAAAAGTTTATCGTTTATTGAATAAAGTTTTTCGGTGCGACATGCTTTTCATTTAATTTAAAAAATTTTGAGTAATTCATAGACATCACGCTAGGGAAAGTAATGTAAATTGCGCTTTCCCCGGTATCTCTGCTTCTAAACCTCCGATTTGTACAAATCTCCTTGCACGGGATGCAGCTGCCGTTGGGAAATGTTTTGATTGTAATTTCTAATTTTTTATAAAATATTGTCCGGCCACTAGGTAGCGTAAGATTTATATTTTTGCTTCCTAAGTGGACCGATACCTCTCATGTCAATAAACATTTGAAAATCTTTTCTTCTTAAAAACATGTATGGTTTCTCCGCCAGGTGGCGTAGATATATATCCTATTTCTGCAAATATCTCGGCTTCTAAGAACCAGATTTAAAATTTCCTTCTGTCTTAGCTTGCGATTCCAGTGTAAAATGCTGTCATATAATTTTAAATGTTAGAAGTTATACACTGCTGGACAATTGCTAAAGACGGATGACAATAGCACCGATAGCAACCATAAAATGGAAGGCAGGAAAATGTAGAAATTAGCATACGTGCGGGATACAGTAAGACGTGTTGTGCGTATGCAAATCTTGGATTGCCGAACTTGTTCGTGACGTCATAGCGCTGATAAGTGATATAAAGGATTTGACGCCTATTGACCGTTGTTTTTCAAACGCAAAGTTGAAAGGGAAAGAATCAATTGACGAACTTGCAATTTTCAGTATGTCTTCCCGACATCACCTAAAGGATTTTACGCGTGGCCGTATTATTGGCAAGATTGAAGAAGGGCGAAAAATAACAGATGTTGCCAGGGAGTTCGACGTCAGCCACAGTGTTGTTTCAAGGCTTTGGAAATCATTTCAAACAAATGGAGAGTGTAGCAAACGTCACCGAGGAAGTCGTGTTCGCAGTACGACACCTGCAGAAGATCGGTACATAGTGCGATCAACAAAAGACACCGGCGCAGCACAGCTAGTGAATTAGCAAATCAGTTTATGGCTGCTACTGGCAAGCGGATCTCCCGAAAAACTGTCGCCAGACGTTTGCATGAAGCAGGACTATACGCCTGCCGTCCTGTTGTGTGCATCCCATTGTCCAGACGTCACCGTACCACCCGTTTGCAATGGTGCCATCAACATCGCAATTGGACTGATAACGACTGGTCTGCTGTCCATTTCTCAGATGAGAGTAGATACAGTCTATCGTCGCCGCCCCGGTGGCGCAGTGGTCTATGGCGTTGGCCTCTGATCATTCGTCCGAAGGGGTCCGGGTTCGAATCCCAGTGAAGTATGGATGTTGTGTTTCTCTTACGGCACTGGCTCTCTCCCTTCCCTTTAACCAGTGACCCTAAATTAGGGACGGGCGACTGCTTATAGCCCACTGAGTTGCTCACGGTAGTCGTTAAACCTCCATTAAAAAAAAAAAAAACAACAGTCTATCGTCTAATTGTCGACGACAACTGATCTGGCGTGATAGTGGTACTGCATATTGTCCAGCAAACATACAGGAAAGGTACCGATATCCGACATGTAGTGTCATGGTATGGGCTGGCATCATGATCAATGGCCGTACGTCCCTCTATGTGCTTCCAACTGGGACTATGACTGGCCAACGATACATTAATGATATTCTGCTACCTCATGTTCGCAAGTTCCGTGGTGCTGTCGGTGATAGATTCATTTTCATGGACGACAACGCAACATGTCATTGAACAGTCGTTGTCCAGGAGTGTCTTGAGAGCAAGGATATTCAACGCCTGGTATGGCCAGCACGTTCTCCAGATCTGAATCCCATTGAAAATGTGTGGGATGCTTTGGGGAAGAGTCTTGCTGGTCGCCAATGCCGTCCAATAAACAAGGACACCCTCATCCGTGCACCGACAGAGTAATGGGATAAATTACCCCAACAGCTGCTTGATAATGCTGTGCAAAGCATGACACGACGTGTGGAATCTTGTATCCCCCTCCATGGTGGCCATATCCCGTATTGACATCTTACGCCGGAACGCCTGCGGACGGTAATTGCATTTTTTTTCACGTTTACGTATTCTGCACAAAATAGCCTGTTTTTCCTTTGAACACGTTTCAAAGCCTTCTGGATTTCAGAGCACAATAAATTGTCTTTCTTGAAATGTCCTGCCATTCTGACATTATTTTATTTCACTTGGCATCCAACCACACTTACTTTTTTATGCGCTATATAGCCGTTTATGATCCGTCCTTAGCAATTGTCCAGCAGTGTACAAAGATTTTCCGCTAGGGGCGTTAAGTTAAACTGCTTTTTTCCGGATATCTCTGCTTTTAAAATTCCGATTAGAAAACTTATTTCTTCACCCATCCAGCTGCCATTAGGATATGCTTTGTCTGTAATTTCTAATCTTTGAAAACGAATGGTTTAACCTTAAGGGAGTGTAAGAGTTAATTTCTGCATCTGATGTATTTGCAGCAAAATTTGTGTTCCTAAAAACTCGATTGAAAACATTCTTTCGTTGACCGATACCGCTCATATCGAAAAACCTTTTGAGAATACTTTCTTCTTAATGTAATGCATGGTTTTTTCGCCAGGGGGCGTAAAGGCATATCTTATTTTTGTCGATGTCTCTGCTTCTAAGAGCCCGATTTGAAAAATTATATCTTTGTTGGAGAGCGTTTCCGTGGGGAAATGTTATTCATATAATTTCAAATTTTTCGCAGTGCACCAGTCTGCCACCAGAGGGCGTAAGGTCAGGTTTCCGTTTATAGCAATATCTGCGGGACTAAAAACCCCATTGAAAAACTTTTCTTCGGTCAGATACTATTAACTACGCAAAGTGTTTGTGTATTTATTTCCGAAATAGTGCACAATTTCGCCACTAAGGACGCATACGCTTATTCTGATTTACTCAATATAACTGTTTTTACAAGTGCGATTTAAAAATTGTTTTCAACACCTGATGACATTTACCTTGTAGAAAACTTAAGGTTAGTATATGAGGAATTTTGCAGTTCACAGTTCTGTCGGTAGGTGGTGTTTCGGCAGTTTGCAGCTGTATCGCCGTTTCTAAATAGGCTATTGAAAAGTTTCTCTTTCACTGTATGCCATTCGCTACAATTGAGATGTGGAGCATTATCCTCTTTGAGTAACACAAAGACTTCTAACTTTTCCGCTAGCAGACGAAAAGTGATATCATGTTTCCTTTTTAGCATGTCTTTTGTAAAAAAAAGATCATGCTTGTGTTACCGGTTTGTCCGTCCGTCCGTTGGTCCGTTTGTACCCACGATATATCTGCACATTTTAGTCCGACTTGAAATTTTTTTTTTGGATTGGAAAGCTTGAAATATGCGAATGATGATCCTTTATTTAGTTTTTTTTACGGTGTACAATTTTGCGTCTAGAGGGCGTAAATGCAGATGATGTCGAATTCAAAAACACGTTTTAATCCACATTGTTGCTTCTAAACATCCGATTGAAAAAAAATATTTTATCTTTCGATTGCATTTATGTCAAAGAGTATTTCAGATATAGTTACGTTTTCAAACTACGTATAGATTTTCCGCTAGGGGGCGTAAAAGCAAATTATAGTTTCCCCGATAACTCTTCTTCTAAAAGTCCGATTTGAATTTTTTTCTTCAGCGGTTACACCTCTTGATGGAAAATCTTTGGCATATAATTTCAAATTTTTTGTGAAGAATACATTGGCCACCAGGGGGCGTAAGTGGTAAATTTTGCTTCTGATGTATTTGCTACAAAATCTGAGCTTCTAAAACATCGATTGAAAAAATTCTTTACTGGACTGATGCCACTCACATCGATAAACCTTTTCGGAATATTTTCTTCTTAAAATATTTCACAGTTTCTCCGCCAGGGAGCGTAGGCATATATCTTATTTTTGTCAATATCTCTACTTCTAGGAGTCTGATTTGAAAACTTCCTTCTTCGTTGGATAGTGTTTTCAGCGTGAAAGATTTTTCATATAATTTCAAAATTTTCAAGTATTTCACAGACTTTCCTCTAGGAAGCGTAGAGGTAAATTGCGTTTCCCCTATATCTTTGCTCCTAAAGCTCCGATTTGAAAATTTCTTTTTGAACCGGATACAGATCCTGATGGGAAATCGTTTGCACAGAATTTCTAATTTTTGTAAAAAAAATGGTTTGGCCAGCAGAGGGCGTAAATCTGAATTTCCGCTTCTGATATATTTGCAGCAAAATCTGAGCTTCTAAAATATCGATTGAAACATTCTTTCCTGGACTGGTGCCACTCACATTGATAAACCTTTTCGGAATATTTTCTTCTTAAAATATTTCAGTTTCTCCGCCAGGGAGCGTAGACATATATCTTATTTTTGTCAATTATTTATACTTCTAGGAGTCCGATTTGAAAAATTCCTTCTTTGTTGGATAGTATTTCCAGTGTGATATGTTTTTCATGTAATATTTGCAGCAAAATATGAGCTTCTAAAATCTCGATTGCAAAAAAAGTCTTTTGTTGACCGTTTTTTCTGCTTCTAAAACGCCTATTTGAAAAATTCTTCCTTTATCGCATAGAAAACCTGATAAAAATATTTTTCACATAATTTCTAATGTTTGGTAAAGAATGGTTTGGCCACCAGTGGGCACAAGCGATAATTTCTGCTTCTGATGTATTTGAAGCAAAATATGGGCTCCTGAAAACTCGACTATTTTTTTCTTGGACCGATACCGCTCATATGGAAAAACCTTTTGAGAATACTTTCTTCCTACGATAACGCATGGTTTTCCCACCAGTGGACGTAAAGTCATATCCTATTTTTGTTGATATCTCTGTTTCTAAGAGTCCAAATTAAAAAATTATTTCGGTGTTGGAGAGTTTTTCCGATGCGAAATGTTTCTCATATAAATTCATATTTTTCTTAACGCACAAGTCTGCAGCCACAGGGCGTAAGCACACGAGTCCGTTTACAGGAATATCTGAAGGATTAAACACTCGATTGAAAATCTCCTTTCTTCAGTCAGATACGATTGTTTTCCATACCGGTTCCATTGACTTTGAATAGCTTTGATAAATTTAATTTGAATCAGAACGGATACAAAAGACGTGCTCATTACCCCCGAAAATTCGGTGTCATCTTTAATGTTTTATATTTCTTCTTTTAACTATTCGATTTGAAAATCTCTTTGTCTCTGGTACCTTCTATTTATTATGAGAAGCTTTTTGCTCGCCATTTGTTAATTTTCGTAACGTACGTTTTGACCGCTAGTGGAACTAAGTAGACGTTACTATTTCTGGTTGTTTTATCGGTTGTTGGAATCAGTTGATTATTTTCAAAACCAGTTCCATTGATTTTGAATAGCTTTGATATATTTAATTCGTGTCTGAACGGATACAAGAGACGTGCTTATTACATCCGAAATTTCAGTGTCATCTTTTTTGTTACTCAATCCTTGGCACACAAATGTTCGCTGAAAAGGTTGTTGCACTTGTTGAGAGATCGAGTTTGGAATCAAAAAGCAGGAGCTTTGTCCTTGAGGTGTAGGTAAAATAACGTCAATGAATTGAATTAACGGATCATTTACATGCTTAAATATATAAAACTTTATTATGTCTTTAAGAGGCGTGTGTTTTTCGAAGTGCAGCAGTGCCGAAAGATAAATTCTGAAATTTGTGAACGAAAAGTTGCTCATCGCCCTGTGGGTACCTTGTGTTATAAAACTTGACTCCAGATTTCAGCTGTAACCTGTTGTCTTTGGTCATGAACAAACAGGTTGAAGCTAATGAGGAAACGTTTTGCAGCAGTGTAATCGGCTCGCCATGCAAGGAATTCAGAACACCTGTGGAAGATTAATTGCACGCATGTACAAAAGATACATAGCAATTAAATTTCACAGTATCCTCAGCTCTCCAGTTTCCAATGTGTTCCTATTCACGTTATAGATATCATTGTCCTTCCGATATTTTATCGAAATTAACGAATATACTGAACCTTAAAAAACGTGGAAAGCTGGAGATTCTAATTTCCAGCAAATTTGTTTTGATTAAGCCGGAAGAGGATTTCTTGAAAAAACATTACTTTTTGAGAAATCACTTGGAACATTACGAATGCAGCTGTACGTATGTTGTTCCAAAATGTTTTCTCAAAGATTTGGTTTCATTTTGAATAGCCACCCGCATATACAGAGGAAAAGGAAATATCAGAAAAATAATTTGTTCTAGTGTACACCTTAATTCCGTTTCTTTTGTTTTGCCACTATATACAACAGTTGCACCTGCAACCAATCACTTCAGAAAAAATTAGTTTGTGAAGGGCTGACGTTCTTAGGAAAACATTGCTATGTGACTTGATGATTGTGATGAGACATAAATTTCACTTTATTTATTAACTGAGGTCAGAGCAACTTTGTTAAAAATTATTCAACTCACTAGGATATGCGGGCCTGCTTTCTCTGGTACATAAGGGAACCAGACTTGTATATTTCTTAGTAATCGGGTAAAATAAAAGAAACGGTGAAATGGCAATTTAGTTTTTACCTAAGTCAGAATAATGCAATTGAAAAATAACTTTGAAATTCGGACTGCCATTTAAAAATGTAGATGAAACTATTTATTATATCTAATACACTGACGGAAGAAAAAATCCCAACACCACGAAAAAATAGTTGTAGAGGAATCAAATGGCGGCAATACATTTGTATAGGTAACATATTTAATCGATTAAGGTTTCAAGATCACAGCTTATTGTAAGCGCGAGAAGAGCCATTTTAAATGTGAAATGCTGGTACATTAATAACCGGTGTAACCGCCAGAATGTTGAATGCAAGCACGCAAACTTTCATGCATTGTGTCGTACAGGTGCTGTTTGTGGGATGGAGTTCCGTGCCTGTTGCACTTGGTCAGTCAATACAGGGACGGTTAATGTTGGTCGGGGGTGACGCTGGATTTGTCGTCCAATGATATTCCATACGTGCTCGATTGGTGAAATATCTGGTGATCTAGCAGGCCACGGCAACATGTCGACACTCTGTAGAGCATGTTGGGTTACAACAGCGTTTTGCGGGCGAGCGTTATCCTGTTAGAAAACACCCCTGAACGCCCTTGTATTTTTATACTTGCCTATAACTAATAACGGAAGCTTATGTGTACCGCTAGCATTTGAACGGCATAAACGTGATTTGATCTTTTGTCATTTTCCGACCAATAGCACTGTCTTCTGCTCAGGGAACAAATGTTTTTTCGGCAAAAGTCTCCAAAATATTCCACTCTCATCAGCATTATAGATTTGATCGGGGATAAGATTTAACTCTTGTATCAACTTGATAATATTTTCTTCAAAGTCACAAGAGAGTTTCTCACCAGTCGTTGTTAGTAAAGGGATTCCAAATAGTTTTTTTTAAATTTATCAAACCAACCAGTACTGGCGTAAAAATAGTATTTTTTCATGATTTCCTTATAAAAGAATCGTTCTTTCTCTTTAATAATTTCACCGGTAATAGGAGTGTGTCTGTTACGTTCCTAGAGAAACCATGCGTAAAGAACATCTCCAACTAAAGGGTACTCACCAGATCTTAAAACGTTCCTATCACTGATCCTGATGTCCAAATCTAGAAAAATCCCTTGATTTCCTTCCGGTGTTTGTTGATGTCATAAATCGTGCAACGTGCAAAACCATAAAATGCAGCCAAATCACCGAACTTTTTCACCCTTTTCAATTGTCTTAATGATTTCCGTCTTTTTAATCAAAGTTAAAATATTATGCTTACGTTTAACAGATTGAGACATTTTGAACAATACAGTACGAAACAAACACTGTGACTGCTTTGCCGACCGCACGTGCAACAAATATCTAGCGACTGAAGGAAAGTGTTACTCAGTGTATATCACTCATGATATAATCAGGATTCATGCTGTTTTTCCCGAAAAAATATTGTGTTCACTCTGTAGCTTTATTTAGTTGAACTGATCGTTTCTTACAGCTCTTCTTTTATTTCAGTGAAACTAATTTTTTCTTTCAAAATATTCTCCAGGTGAAGATGATGTTTCCAAACGAGTTGAGGCATCTAAAACACGCTTTGTATGCATATCACTAACATGTTTCATGAATCTGGATATCTCGTTCATAACAGACTTTTTCTACTGTTGATGTATCAGACGTCTGCATTCATAGGGATCTAGGCATATGACTCAAGCTTTAGGGACATTCACTGGACGTCTCACATAAAGTATTTTATGTTCCTCAGTCATATTACATTTCTTATCTGCCACTTGTGTTGAATTCACTCTACATGATTTACAGTTCACTCTTCATGTTTTATGTGGTATGAGTAAACTAAAACAAAACAAAATATGTTGTCACCCTACAAACAGCGCTTTGTTTCACTTTACTCACTTAAAACACATCTTCGTTTTCAACCTTATCAAAACAAGTGTTGCTGCGAACTCCCCGTATGTAAGACGTGGCCGAAGCAAACAAAAGACTCCTCTCGCTCTTATGCAGTACTCACGTTTAACACCAATCACCAAAATAGGAAAATAATCTTTTCATGCAGAGCCATTCGGCATTTCTTTGCAAAAATATCTCACTTGTGGAAATGCGATTTTCAAATGCAAAACCACTTGAATGAAAACGCATGCAATTTGTCATTTTCCAACATTACATAGGGAAAACGTCCTGCATTAGCTTTCGCATAATTTAATAAAAGCTCCCATGCAAAGCAGCCTTATCGATGAAACAAGATGTTACCTGAATACTGCTTTGTCTAAACTTGATCAATAAAGAGGGATTTCACTCCCGTTCAGTATGAATTGATATCGGAAAATAAAATTAACATCTTAAGGTCTTAGGAATTAATAAAATAAAATTATAAATATTTTACTGCAAAGTATTTCGAATTGTTATATTGCAGATGAATCCAGAATGTATGATTAATTATATTACGGTAAATAATAATTTTTATAAAGTAATTTTGGGGATGATCAACTTCAACATTTAAATGGTACGTACGTACAAAAAAATTTAATTCTAATCATCCCAATTAGCACTGGAATTTGTTATTTTCCAACATTATATAGGGAAAACGTCTGTTATTAGCTTGAGCCTTTAAATGGTAACAGGATTATCGCAAATACTGTTAACAGGATCATCGCAAAAACTAGAAGATTTGCATCTACCACTTTAAGAGGTGAACAACAAAAACACCGATTTGTGGGTTCTATGGACTGTGTCTCCGGAGTAACAAACATCTAAAAAGCATTTGTCATAAGAATAACCTGGATTTCAGCCTTTAACTTGGTTCGTAAAGACAGAGATCCGGTGAACCACCTGGAACTATTTGGTGTGTATAAAATTTCTCTAAAGCCGGTGGACCAAGAGCCCCACACATATGTATGTTGGTTCCACGATTAGGAATGTGAAATTGCGTTTTTCGGAACATGAATATAACATTAAAATGCATGCTTCATCTACTGGTTTATCTCGCCTCATCACTTCGGGAACTTACTACCCACGCTGGGAAGAAGCCAGGATTTTGACAACTCCAGCCAGTAAGACTCAAATCCGCTTTACAGAGAGTCTGTACATCCACAGATTCTTTAATAAGTTTTGCAACGAGGATTGACCTACCCAAGTTTCCCAGGCGTGAAAAGCCATTGTTCCTGTAAAAGGTAAAGATAATTACATTCCACCGTGATGTCTGGCACATTGTGTGTCACCTCCTACCTGTGTTTGGTGCAGGCCTCCGGCATGTAAATTGCTTGACTTTTTATTTGGTTCTGTGATTTGAATTAAGTGGCGACAACTACCTTATTTATATGCCATGACAACTTTTTATGCGGTCATTTCCATCTGATGAAGGACTCCAGGGGAGTCTGAAATATCTTATGAGTGTCTTTTAACCTGGTATATAGTTCATTAAATGTAATTTTAGGAAGTACATCTGTCTTCTTCAGACTTCGTTTTAATCGTGCATAATACAGCGTTTTTACTTTTTTACTTTATCATTTAATTTTTAGCCTGCACGCACCGTCATAATAATCAACACTGCAATCGTTTGCCTCATGTTAACAAGTAAGGTGCTATTGGAAATCCCTTAAAGGGAAATTATCAAGTGATATGGAGAAACATGATAAATAAACTAATTAACACTCTCATAATTTCCATCAACGATGATCCACGAAATTACCCCCCTGGGCAATTAGTTAGTCGCGAGGCGGGGTTACGGTGGTAACGTAATTAGTTGTAAATAAATATAACATGCAAGTAATTAACGAGTGATTAGGCACGCTTGTATGAACTTATTTGGAATTCTAAGTATTGGAATTAGGAAATGTAAAAGGGTTTGAACAATAAGAGAAATAAGTGTCTTAGAGAAATTAATCTCCTTTCGGGGTCAGAGGCTCTTTAAGACACGGTTTTGGACCCCACGCAAGCAAATGGAAGAATTCCGCGCATTGAAATTTTCAAACGTAATTGATAGCTGTGGAGAACCTAGCGCCAAAATGGGGATTTAACGCCTCGAACTAAAAGGCAGGGAGAAATCGTTGAAAGTGTTAAGTTGGGAATGGGGACCGTGGTTTACATCGTTCTCGGTGCCAAGTCTAGACAGGACAAAGGACAATTAACAAAAGATCAATTAGTCCAGCCACCTGTGAAAATCAGCGAACGAAATACTTCAGGGCCGGAATGATGGATCACCGATATTTTTGCGCTGGGGTAAAGTGCTTGTTGCCAATTCGAGGTGTCTTGTGACAAATGCCAGGGTACATAGCAACAGAGAAGAGAAATTTGTAAGGGAAGACCGAAAGAAAGAGGCAGTCTGGCCTGAGCTTCTGTACGGAAAGGTATACCCTAACTAGTTGACGTTACTCACAGAGCGCATAATATTTCGTATATGTTACAGATACGTAACAATGAAACTTTGAGACTTTTCAGATACGTTGCGCAATCTAACAGTAATGCTTCAGAAAACTTACGATTACATCAAAATTTCCGCAAACGTTACATAACTTTTAAACATAACTGATACGTTACAGTTAAAGTTTTTATAACTTCAAGATACCAACTTCATGTTACTGTTATACCTGTTACGTTACAGTGAAATGTCTTTGTAACTTCAAGATACAAACTTCATGTTTCTGTTACGTGTTTGAAAGTTATTTGTAACTTCGTTACATTACTGTTACGTGTTAATAGTGGGTTTTTGTTTAAAGGAACACGTACACGTGCTGCCTCAAGGACGCATGTGGTCTAATACTCGTCAATCATGACGTCATTGGCAACCATTTTTATTTCACTTGATCTTCCCGACCATCTTTTGTCCGCCATTTCTCTTTGTGTTGAATCATAATATTTAGTGTGCCACGTGGTCCTACTGAACATGTTTTGCTCGCCGATTTTTTTGTTACCACTCCTAATGGTCTCACGATCTTTGTTTGATGTTCCTAGTCCACGTTAAATGTCTGTATTAATTATTCATTCGCATTCTAATTATTTCTTCAATTGCTGCTTACCATCTTTGGTGAATCCCGAGCATTGTACGGCGCTCCAAGAAGCAACCTGCCAACTTGGCTTGGCAGTTAACGTTTGTGAGTCTGGAGGAATTCGAGGCTGCCGTGGTGTAGAGGAAGCATATTCGGCGCGTAACTGGAAGACCATGGGTTTGTCTCCCGGTGACGCCCAATGAGAATTTTTGCGTGACTCACTTATAAACGTGTGAAGAGAAAATCCTGTAAAGTTGATGCCTCTCCGGGAAAAGTCATATTTTTCCCTGAGAGGCATCAACTTTACAGGATTTACAAGCTGTCTTGTGATATCTGATAATAAAACGTTACCAGTATATCTTTTTAATATTTTAAGTCACGTGGCTGAGCTTCTTTATATATATATATATAACGTTGGTGCTCTTCACCAAAGTCATATTTTTCCCGAAGAGGCATCCACGTTACACGATTTCCAAGCTGTCTTGTGATATCTGGTACCAACACGTTACCAGCATATCTCTTTAATCTTTTACGTCAAGTGGCTGAGTTGCCGCATA
Source organism: Macrothele yani (assembly GCA_039090855.1). Classification (NCBI taxonomy): domain Eukaryota; kingdom Metazoa; phylum Arthropoda; class Arachnida; order Araneae; family Macrothelidae; genus Macrothele; species Macrothele yani. The sequence goes on along the minus strand of CM077020.1, from coordinate 10,212,603 downwards.
TCTGATATATATATATATATATATATAATGTTGATCCTCCTCGCCAAAGTCATATTTTTCCCGGAGAGGCATCTACGTTACAAGATTTCCACGCTGTCCTGGGATATCTGGTACCAACACGTTCCCAGCATATCTTTTTAATCCTTTAAGTCACGTGGCTGAGTTGTCGCGTATCTGTTATATTTATATATATGATGTTAGTCCTCTACGCCAAAGTCATATTTTTCCCGGAGAGGCATCTACATTTCAAGATTTCCAAGCTGTCTTGTGATATCTGGTACCAACACGTTACCAGCATATCTCTTTAATCTTTTACGTCAAGTGGCTGAGTTGCCGCATATCTGATATATATATATATATATATATATAATGTTGATCCTCCTCGCCAAAGTCATATTTTTCCCGGAGAGGCATCTACGTTACAAGATTTCCACGCTGTCCTGGGATATCTGGTACCAACACGTTCCCAGCATATCTTTTTAATCCTTTAAGTCACGTGGCTGAGTTGTCGCGTATCTGTTATATTTATATATATGATGTTAGTCCTCTACGCCAAAGTCATATTTTTCCCGGAGAGGCATCTACATTTCAAGATTTCCAAGCTGTCTTGTGATATCTGGTACCAACACGTTACCAGCGTATCTTTTTAATCTTATAAGCCACTTGGCTGAGTTTCCTTATATCTGATAGATATATATAGATATACAATGTTGGTCTTTCTCGCCCAAGTCATATTCTTCCGGGAGAGGCATTCACTTTACAGGATTTACAAGCTGTCTTGTGATATCTGATAATAAAACGTTACCAGCATATCTTTTAAATCTTTTAAGTCACCTGGCTGGGTTGCCTTATATCTGATATATATATATATATATATATATATATATATATATATAAAGTAAGTGTGGTTGGATGCCAAGTGAAATAAAATAATGTCAAAATGACAGGACATCACAAGAAAGACAATTTATTGTGCTCTGAAATCCAGAAGGCTTTGGAACGTGTTCAAGGGACAAACAGGCCATTTTGTGAAGAATACGTAAGCGTGAAAAAAATGCAATTACCCTCCGCATTCGTTCCGGCGTAAGATGTCAATACGGGATATGGCCACAATGAAGGGCGATGCAAGATTCCACACGTCGTGTCATGCTTTGCACAACATTATCAAGTAACTGTTGGGGTAATTTATCACATTCCTCTGTCAGTGCACGGATGAGGGTGTCCTTGTTTATTGGAGGGCATTGGGGACCAGCAAGAATCCTCCCCAAAGCATCCCACACATTTTCAATGGGATTCAGATCTGGAGAACGTGCTGGCCATACGAGGCGTTGAATATCCTCGCTCTCCAGACACTCCTGGAAATCGACTGATCGATGACATGTTGCGTTGTCGTCCATGAAAATGAATCTATCACCGACAGCACCACGGAACATGCGAACATGAGGTAGCAGAACATCATTAATGTATCGTTGGCCAGTCATAGTCCCAGTTGGAAGCACATAGAGGGTCTTACGTCCATTGATCGTGATGCCAGCCCATACCATGACACTACAAGTCGGATATCGGTCCCTCTCCTCTATGTTTGCTGGACAATATGCAGTACCACTATCACGCCAGATCAGTTGTCGTCGACAATCAGACTATACACTGTATCTACTCTCATTTGAGAAAAGGACAGCAGACCAGTCGTTATCAGTCCAATTGTGATGTTGATGGCCCCATTGCAAACGGGCAGTACGGTGACGTCTGGACAATGGGATTCACACAACAGGACAGCGGGCGGATAGTCTTCCTTCATGCAAACGTCTGGCGACAGTTTTTCGTAAGATCCGCTTGACAGTAGCAGCCACAAACTGATTTGTTACCTCACTAGCTGTGCTGAGCCGGTGTCTTTTTGTTGATAGCACTATGTACCGAACTTCTGCAGGTGTCGTAAAGGGAACACGACCTCCCCCGTGACGTTTGCTACACTCTCCATTTGTTTGAAATGATTTCCAAAGCCTTGAAACAACACTGTGGCTGACGTCGAACTCCCTGGCAACATCTGTTATTTTTTGCCCTTCTTCAATCTTTACAATAATACGGCCTCGCGTAAAATCATCTGGGTGATGTCGGGAAGACATACTGAAAATTGCAAGTTCGTCAATTGATCCTTTCCCTTTCAACTTTACGTTTGAACAACAACGGTCAATACGCGTCAAATCCTTTATATCTCTTATCAGCGCTATGACCTCATGAACAAGTTCGGCAATCCAAAATTTGCATACACACAACACGTCTTACCGTATCCCGCACTTGTGCTGATTTCCACACTTTCCTGCCTTCAATTTTATGGTTGCTATCGTTGCTATTGTCATCTGTCCGTAGCAATTGTCCGGCAGTGTACATATATATATATACATATATATATATATCATCATCATCATTGTCAACCATTATCAATCCACTGCTGGACGAAGGTCTCCCCAAGTTTCCTCCACAACGGTCTGTCTTGTGCCAGTCTCCTCCATGTCACCCCTGCATACTTTCGAATTTAATCCACCCATCTCCCATGTGGTCTTCTTCTGGGTCTTTTCCTGTCCCTTGGAATCCAATCTAAAATTTCGGCTGTCCATCGATGGTCTGTCCTTCTGGCAGTATGTCCAGCCCATTGCCATTTCAGGGATTTAACTCTGATCATGATGTCTTCCACTCTTGTCATTTTTCGGATCCACGAGTTCCTCTTCTTATCTCTCCTGGTTACACCAAGTATGCACCTCTCCATGCTTCTTTGAGTTGTCTGCAGCCTTTGTATGTCTCCTTTAGTTAAGGTCCACGTCTCTGCACCATACGTAAGCACTGGAAGGATGCATTGATCAAACACTTTTCTTTTAAGACATAATGGCATATTGCTCTTGAAAATTATTGCTGTTTCTTCCAAAAGCTCTCCAGGCAAGTTTTGTACGCCGATTAATTTCTTCATCAATGTGACCCTCACTTGATATCTGCTGTCCAAGATAAACATACGTGTCTGTTATCTCCAGCTTTTCTCCATCAATCGATAAATCTTCATTTCTTGTAAAAGCATTGAACATCACTTTTGTCTTCTGAAAGTTCATTTTTAATCCCACTTCTTTACTCTTGTCAGCAAGTTCCTGGATCATACACTGTAGCTCTGATGGGGTAGTTGCAAAAATGACTACGTCATCAGCAAAACAAAGGTGGGTTAGATAATATCCATTAATCCTTATCCCCTTGTTTTCCTAGCTCAGCGACTGAAAAACACCTTCCAATGTGGCATTAAAGAGCTTCAGAGATATGGTGTCACCTTGTCTCACTCCCTTTCCAATTTTTTGTGTGTTGTATTTTCAAACATCCTAATCTTTGCACTTGCATTTTCATAGATGTTATTAATAATATTAATGTATGCATCTTCAATACCACAGGTTTTCAAAGCCATTGTAACTGCTGATGGTTTCACCGAATCAAAGGCTTTTTCATAATCGATAAAAGCCATGCACAATGGAAGTTCATATTCCCTCGCTCTTTCAATTAGTTCTCTCAGCACGTTGATATGATCTATTGTGCTGTAGCCACTCCTGAATCCAGCTTGTTCTCTCGGTTGAGCCATGTCCAGTGTTACCTTCAAGCGGGGTGAAAGAACTTTAGTGAAGATTTTATAAACTACTGATAGGAGGCTGATAGGTCTGTAGTTTCCGAGATCCTCAATGTCACCTTTCTTATGTAACAGGATCATTGTAGCGGTTTTCCAATCCTCAGGAATCTTTCCTTCATTAAGGCATCGAGTGAAAATTTCGGCGAGTACTGTTTCGATTTCTCCATTTGCTTCTTGTATGATGTCTACAGTAATTCCATCTTCTCCTGGAGCTTTTCCTCGCTTCATGTTCTTGATTGCATGTGCAACTTCTGCTGGAAGGACTGGAGGAACTCTGGTACTGGTATCTTTCATGATGTCTGGAGTGCATATATCATCCCTTTCATATAATTTGGAGTAGAAATCTTTTACTCTTGTCAAAATTTCGCCTCTATTTCTTGTTACAGAACCATCTTCTTTTCTCAGTGCCATAATCTGTTTTCTTCCCTTACTGAGATGTCCCTTTGCTATCTTTAGGCTTTGGTTGTTTTCAATTGCTTTCCTCACTAGTTCACAGTTGAATTTTCTTACGTCTTCAGTGATACTTTTTCTTACTGTCTTGCATAGCTCTATATATTCCACTTTGGAAGTCACATCTTCTTTAGTTGTCCTCATCTCTCTTCTTTTTGAATCAACATTTTGGTTTTTCCTGATAATTTGTTCACATGCAACTTGTTTATAGACCCAGCTAATTTTGTTGCTGTTTCCATAAGAGCTTTGGTTACTTTTCTGTTAACTTCAGAGATGTCCACTTCTTCCGATGTTAGGCCTTCTAAAGCAGAGAACCTGTTCTTCCGTTCTAACTTGAAGGTATTATGGTGTTTTTTAAGGTTGATTATGTCAATACATTTTGTTTGTCTTATGAGCTTGCCACGTTCAAGTTTAGTGTTGAGGCGCATCTTACATCTCACCAATCTATGGTCACTACCTGTGTTGAACTTGTTCAGCACACTGCAGTCTTCTATGACGAATTTTTTGTTACACATAATAAAATCAATTTCACTTGTCGTCCCATTTGGATGTCTCCATGTCCATTTCCTGTGTGGCTTTTTCTTGAAGAAGGAGTTCAAGATGAAAAACCCTTCTGCCTCTGCAAACTCAACGAGAGTATTTCCACGCTGGTTTCTGTTGCCGTGACCGAATTTACCTACTGAAGTTTCATTCTGTTGCCGTTGCCCTATTTTTGCATTGAAATCTCCCATAATTATTTTCAAGTGCTGCTTACCTTTATTATTTAGATGACAAATTTCCTCATAAAATTCTTCAATTTCTTCTTCAGGATGACTTGTGGTGGGTGCATAAGTTTGAATAATCTGAGCCTGGTATCTTTTCGAGAGTTGGATAACAAGTCGTGCAGCTCTGTCAGCGGAACTTTCAACTTCTACAACTTTATCCTTCAGTTTCTTGTTTATTATAAATTCAACACCACTAATTCTGCCAGTATCTGTCCCACGATAGTAGAAGAGATGTCCACTTTTCAGTTCGATGAGATCTTCTCCTTTTCTCCTTACCTCACTTAGCCCCACGATGTCCCACTTGATCCTTTGTAGTTCCTCTTCCAATTCAAGAAGCCTTGAATCAGAAGATAGGGAGCGTCCATTGTAAGTAGCCAAGGTCAGCATCAGATGGCAGCCTAGTCCGGTCCTCCGGGGATTCTTAGCACCCTCTGCTTTCACGTCGCACTGGCCGCTGCCTTGGCCAGGTACATTCCAGCTGCCGGAGACTGAGGGCCAAGATTTAAGTTGTGGAATCATTTTGGAGGGGTTTGGCCATAACGCACCACGCTGGCCAAGCGGGTTGGTGAGTGTGGGATAGAATTTCCTCTAATCCCGATGGTATAGTTATACCGCTATTGGCGGTCGTCAGAGCCCCTTTAGTGGGAACAGGATGCACCACGAGAAGGCGGGGTTGACATTTGTCAAGGAGAGGCTGTGATGTTACGCATCACCTGACCTTACATCCCCATATATATATATATATATATATCATAATCATCATCATTGTCAACCATTATCAATCCACTGCTGGACGAAGGTCTCCCCACGTTTACTCCACAACGGTCTGTCTTGTGCCAGTCTCTTCCATGTCACACCTGCATACTTTCGAATTTCATCCACCCATCTCAGATGTGGTCTTCTTCTGGGTCTTTTCCTGTCCCTTGGAATCCAATCTAAAATTTCGGCTGTCCATCGATGGTCTGTCCTTCTGGCAGTATGTCCAGCCCATTGCCATTTCATGGATATAACTCTGATCATGATGTCTTCTACTCTTGTCATTTTTCGGATCCACGAGTTGCTCTTCTTATCTCTCCTGGTTACACCAAGTATGCACATCTCCATGCTTCTTTGAGTTGTCGGCAGCCTTTGCATGTCTCTTTTAGCTAAGGTCCACGTCTCTGCACCATACGTAAGCACTGGAAGGATGCAATGATCAAACACTTTTCTTTTAAGACATAATGGCATATTGCTGTTGAAAATTATGCTGTTTCTTCCAAAAGCTCTCCTGGCAAGTTTTGTACGCCGATTAATTTCTTCATCAATGTGACCCTCACTTGCTGTCCAAGATAAACGTACGTATCTGTTATCTCCAGCTTTTCTCCATCAATCGATAAATCTTCATTTCTTGTAAAAGCATTGAACATCACTTTTGTCTTCTGAAAGTTCATTTTTAATCCCACTTCTTTACTCTTGTCAGCAAAATCCTGGATCATACTCTGCAGCTCTGATGGGCTAGTTGCAAAAATGACTACCTCATCAGCAAAACGAAGGTGGGTTAGATAATCTCCATTAATCTTTATCCCCTTGTTTTCCCAGCTCAGTGACTGAAAAACACCCTCCAATGTGGCACTAAAGAGCTTCGGAGATATGGTGTCACTTTGTCTCACTCCCTTTCCAATTTTTATGTGTGTTGTATTTTCAAACAGCCTAATGTTTTCACTGATGCGTAACATCACAGCCTCTCCTTGACAAATGTCAACCCCGCCTTCTCGTGGTGCATCCTGTTCCCACTAAAGGGGCTCTGACGACCGCCAATAGCGGTATAACTATACCATCGGGATCGGAGGAGATCCTATCCCACACTCACCAACCCGCTTGGCCAGCGTGGTGAGTTATGGCCAAACCCCTCCAAAAGGACTCCACAACTTAAATCTTGGCCCTCAGTCTCCGGCAGCTGGAATGTACCTGGCCAAGGCAGCGGCCAGTGCGACATGTAGGCAGAGGTTGCTAAGAATCCCCGGAGGACCGGACTAGGCTGCCATCTGATGATGACCTTGGCTACGTATAATGGACGCTCCCTATCTTCTGATTCAAGGCTTCTTGAATTGGAAGAGGAACTACAAAGGATCACGTGGGACATCGTGGGGCTAAGTGAGGTAAGGAGAAAAGGAGAAGATGTCATCGAACTGAAAAGTGGACATCTCTTCTACTATCGTGGGACAGATATTGGCAGAACTAGTGGTGTTGGATTTATAATAAACAAGAAACTGACGGATAAAGTGGTAGAAGTTGAAAGTTCCTCTGACAGAGCTGCACGACTCGTTATCTGACTATCGAGAAGATACCAGGCTCAGATTATTCAACCTTATGCACCCACCACAAGTCATCCTGAAGAAGAAATTGAAGAATTTTATGAGGAAATTTGTCATCTAAATAATAAAGGTAAGCAGCACTTGAAAATAATTATGAGAGATTTCAATGCAAAAATAGGGCAACGACAACAGAATGATACCCTAGTAGGTAAATTCGGTCACGGCAACAGAAACCAGCGTGGAAATACTCTCGTTGAGTTTGCAGTGGCAGAAGGGTTTTCCATCTTGAACTCCTTCTTCAAGAAAAAGCCACACAGGAAATGGACATGGAGACATCCAAATGGGACGACAAGTGAAATTGATTTTATTATGTGTAACAAAAAATTCGTCATAGAAGACTGCAGTGTGCTAAACAAGTTCAACACAGGTAGTGACCATAGATTGGTGAGATGTAAGATGCACCTCAACACTAAACTTGAACGTGGCAAGCTCATAAGACAAACAAAACCTATTGACATAACCAACCTTAAAAAACACCATAATACCTTTAAGTTGGAACTGAAGAACAGGTTCTTCTGCTTTAGAAGGCCTAACATCGGAAGAAGTGGACATCTCTGAAGTTAACAGAAAAGTAACCAAAGCTCTTATGGAAACAGCAACAAAATTAGCTCTGTCTAAGAACAAGTTGCATGTAAATAAATTATCAGGAAAAACGAAAATGTTGATGCAAAAAAGAAGAGAGATGAGGACAACTAAAGAAGATGTGACTTCCAAAGTCGAATATATAGAGCTATGCAAGACAGTACGAAAAAGTATCACTGAAGACGTAAGAAAATTCAACTGTGAACTAGTGAGGAAAGCAATTGAAAACAACCAAAGCCTAAAGATAGCAAAGGGACATCTCAGTAAGGGAAGAAAACAGATTATGGCACTGAGAAAAAAGATGGTTCTGTAACAAGAAATAGAGGCGAAATTTTGACAAGAGTGAAAGATTTCTACTCCAAATTATATGAAAGGGATGATACATGCACTCCAGATATTATGAAAGATACCAGTACCAGAGGTCCTCCAGTCCTTACAGCAGAAGTTGCACATGCAATCAAGAACATGAAGCGAGGAAAAGCTCCAGGAGAAGATGGAATTACTAGACATCATAAAACAAGCTAGTGAAGAAATCGAAACAGTACTCTCCCAAATTTTCACTCGATGCCTTAATGAAGGAAAGATTCCTGAGGATTGGAACACCGCTACAATGATCCTGCTACTTAAGAAAGGTGACATTGAGGATTTCGGAAACTACAGACCTATCAGCCTCCTATCAGTAGTTTATAAAATCTTCACTAAAGTTCTTTCACACCGCTTGAAGGTAACACTGGACATGGCTCAACAGAGAGAACAAGCTGGATTCAGGAGTGGCTACAGCACAATAGATCATATCTACGTGCTGAGAGAACTAATTGAAAGAGCGAGGGAATATTAATTTCCATTGTGCATGTCTTTTATCGATTATTAAAAAGCCTTTGATTCGGTGAAACCATCAGCAGTTACAATGGCTCTGAAAACCTGCGGTATTGAAGATGCATACATTAATATTATTAATAACATCTATGAAAATGCAAGTGCAAAGATTAGGCTGTTTGAAAATACAACACACGTAAAAATTGGAAAGGGAGTGAGACAAGGTGACACCATATCTCCGAAGCTCTTTAATGCCCCATTGGAGGGTGTTTTTCAGTCACTGAGCTGGGAAAACAAGGGGATAAAGATTAATGGAGAGTATCTAACCCACCTTCGTTTTGCTGATGACGTAGTCATTTTTGCAACTACCCCATCAGAGCTGCAGAGTATGATCCAGGATCTTGCTGACAAGAGTAAAGAAGTGGGATTAAAAATGAACTTTCAGAAGACAAAAGTGATGTTTAATGCCTTTACAAGAAATGAAGATTTATCGATTGATGGAGAAAAGCTGGAGATAACAGACACGTACGTTTATCTTGGACAGCAGATATCAAGTGAGGGTCACATTGATGAAGAAATTAATCGGCGTACAAAACTTGCCTGGAGAGCTTTTGGAAGAAACAGCATAATTTTCAAGAGCAATATGCCATTATGTCTTAAAAGAAAAGTGTTTGATCAATGCATCCTTCCAGTGCTTATGTATGGTGCAGAGACGTGGACGTTAACTAAAAGAGACATACAAAGGCTGCAGGCAACTCAAAGCAGCATGGAGAGGTGCATGCTTGGTGTAACCAGGAGAGATAAGAAGAGGAACTCGTGGATCCGAAAAATGACAAGAGTGGAAGACATCATGATCAGATTTAAATCCTTGAAATGGCAATGGGCTGGACATACTGCCAGAAGGACAGATCATCGATGGACAGCCGAAATTTTAGATTGGATTCCAAGGGACAGGAAAAGACCCAGAAGAAGACCACATGGGAGATGGGTGGATGAAATTCGAAAGTATGCAGGGGTGACATGGAGGGGACTGGCACAAGACAGACCGTTGTGGAGGAAACTTGGGGAGACCTTCGTCTAGCAGTGGATTGATAATGGTTGACAATGATGATGATATATGGGATGTAAGGTCAGGTGATGCGTAACATCACAGCCTCTCCTTGACAAATGTCAACCGCGCCTTCTCGTTTTACATCCTGTTCCCACTAAAGGGGCTCTGACGACCGCCAATAGCGGTATAACTATACCATCGGGATTAGAGGGAATGCTATCGCACACTCACCAACCCGCTCGGCCAGCGTGGTGAGTTATGGCCAAACCCCTCCAAAATGACTCCACAACTTAAATCTTGGCCCTCAGTCTCCGGCAGCTGGAATGTATCTGGCCAAGGCAGCGGCCAGTGCGACATGAAGGCAGGGGGTGCTAAGAATCAATGGAGGACCGGACTAGGCTGCCATCTGATGCTGACCTTGGCTACGTACAACGGACGCTCCCTATCTTCTGATTCAAGGCTTCTTGAATTGGAAGAGGAACTACAAAGGATCAAGTGGGACATCGTCGGGCTAAGTGAGGTAAGGAGAAAAGGAGAAGATCTCATTGAACTGAAAAGTGGACATCTCTTCTACTATCGTGGGACAGATACTGGCAGAACTAGTGGTGTTGGATTTATAATAAACAAGAAACTGAAGGATAAAGTTGTAGAAGTTGAAAGTTCCTCTGACAGAGCTGCACGACTCGTTATCCAACTCTGGAGAAGATACCAGGCTCAGATTATTCAAACTTATGCACCCACCGCAAGTCATGCTGAAGAAGAAATTGAAGAATTTTATGAGGAAATTCGTCATCTAAATAATAAAGGTAAGCAGCACTTGAAGATAATTATGGGAGATTTCAATGCAAAAATAGGGCAACGGCAACAGAATGAAACTTCAGTAGGTAAATTCGGTCACGGCAACAGAAACCAGCGTGGAAATACTTTCGTTGAGTTTGCAGAGGCAGAAGGGTTTTTCGAACTTTTTTTTCAAGAAAAAGCCACACAGGAAATGGACATGGAGACATCCAAATGGGACGACAAGTGAAATTGATTTTATTATGTGTAACAAAAAATTCGTCATAGAAGACGGAAGTGTGCTAAACAAGTTCAACACAGGCAGTGACCATAGATTGGTGAGATGTAAGATGCACCTCAACACTAAACTCGAACGTAGCAAGCTCATAAGACAAACAAAATGTATTGACATAACCAACCTTAAAAAACACCATAATACCTTCAAATTGGAACTGAAGAACAGATTCTCTGCTTTAGAAGGCCTAACATCGGAAGAAGTGGATATTTCTGAAGTTCACAGAAAAGTAACCAAAGCTTTTATAGAAACAGCAACAAAATTGGCTGGGTCTAAGAACAAGTTGCATGTGAACAAATTATCAGGAAAAACCAAAATGTTGATGCAAAAAAGAAGAGTGATGAGGACAACTAAAGAAGATGTGACTTCCAAAGTGGAATATATAGAGCTATGTAAGACAGTACGAAAAAGTATCACTGAAGACGTAAGGAAATTCAACTGTGAACTAGTAAGGAAAGCAATTGAAAACAACCAAAGCCTAAAGATAGCAAAGGGACATCTCAGTAAGGGGAAAACACAGATTATGGCACTGAGAAAAGAAGATGGTTCTGTAACAAGAAATAGAGGCGAAATTTTGACAAGAGTGAAAGATTTCTACTCCAAATTATATGAAAGGGATGATACATGTACTCCAGACATCATGAAATGTACCAGTACCAGAGTTCTTCCAGTCCTTCCAGCAGAAGTTGCACATGCAATCAAGAACATGAAGCGAGGAAAAGCTCCAGGAGAAGATGGAATTACTGTAGACATCATACAAGAAGCAAATGGAGAAATCGAAACAGTACTCGCCCAAATTTTCACTCGATGCCTTAATGAAGGAAAGATTCCTGAGGATTGGAACAACGCTACAATGATCTTGCTACATACAAAAGGTGACATTGAGGATCTCAGGAACTACAGACCTATCAGCCTCTTATCAGTGGTTTATAAAATCTTCACTAAAGTTCTTTCACACCGCTTGAAGGTGACATTGGACATGGCTCAACCGAGAGAACAAGCTGGATTCAGGAGTGGCTACAGCACAATAGATCATATCCACGTACTGAGAGAAGTAATTGAAAGAGCGAGGGAATATGAGCTTCCATTGCGCATGGCTTTTATCGATTATGAAAAAGCCTTTGATTCGGTGAAACCATCAGCAGTTGCAATGGCTCTGAAATCCTGCGGTAATGAAGATGCATACATTAATATTATTAATAACATCTACGAAAATGCAAGTGCAAAGATTCGGCTGTTTGAAAATACAACACACATAGAAATTGGAAAAGGAGTGAGACAAGGTGACACCATTTCTCCGAAGCTCTTTAATGCCACATTGGAAAATGTCTTTCAATCACTGAACTGGGAAAACAAAGGAATAAAGATTAATGGAGATTATCTAACCCACCTTCGTTTTGCTGATGACGTAGTCATTTTTGCAACTACCCCATCAGAGCTACACAGTATGATCCAGGAACTTGCTGACAAGAGTAAAGAAGTGGGATTAAAAATTAACTTTCAGAAGACAAAAGTGATGTACAGTGCTGTTACAAGAAATGAAGATTTATCGATTGATGGAGAAAAGCTGGAGATAACAGACACGTACCTTCATCTTGGACAGCAGATATCAAGTGAGGGTCACATTGGTGAAGAAATTAATCGGCGTACAAAACTTGCCTGGAGAGCATTTGGAAGAAACAGCATAATTTTCAAGAGCAATATGCCATTATGTCTTAAAAGAAAAGTGTTTGATCAATGCATCCTTCCAGTGCTTACGTATGGTGCAGAGACGTGGACCTTAGCTAAAAGAGACATTCAAAGGCTGCAGACAACTCAAAGCAGCATGGAGAGGTGCATGCTTGGTATAACCAGGAGAGATAAGAAGAGGAACTCGTGGATCCGAAAAATGACTAGAGTGGAAGACATCATGATCAGAGTTAAATTTCTGAAATGGCAATGGGCTGGACATACTGCCAGAAGAACAGACCATCGATGGACAGCTGAAATTTTAGATTGGATTCCAAGGGACAGGAAAAGACCCAGAAGAAGACCACATGGAAGATTGGGTGGATGAAATTCGAAAGTATGAGGGAGTGACATGGAGGAGACTTGGGGAGACCTTCGTCCAGCAGTGGATTGATAATGGTTGTCAATGATGATGATGATGATGATATATATATCTGCATAATGTTGGTGCTCCTCGCGAAAATTATATTTCACCCTGAGAGGCATCCACGTTACAGGATTTCCAAGCTGTCTTGTGATTTAATCTTTTAATTCACGTGGTTGAGTCGCCGCATATCTGATATACATATATATATATATATATATAATGTTGGCCCTCCTCGCCAAAGTCATATTTTTCCCGGAGAGGCATTCACGTTGCAGGATATTCAAGCTGTCTTGGGATATATTGTAATAAAACGTTACCAGCATATCTTTTCAATCTTTAAAGTCACGTGACTGAATTGTCTTATATCTTATATATCATCATCATCATCATTGTCAACCATTATCAATCCACTGCTGGACGAAGGTCTCCCTAAGTTTCCTCCACAACGGTCTGTCTTGTGCCAGTCTCCACCATGTCACCCCTGCATACTTTCGAATTTCATCCATCAATGTTGGTCCTCCTTGCCAAAGTCATATTTTTCCCCGAGAGGCATCTACGTTACAGGATTTCCAAGCTGTCTTGTGATATCTGGTAATAAAACGTTACCAGCATATATTTTAAATCTTTTAAGTCACGTGGCTGAGTTGCCTTTATATATATATATATATATATATATATATATTGTTTCTTCCTCCTCACCAAAGTCATATTTTTCCCGGAGAGGCATCGACGTTACAAGATTTTCAAGATGTCTTGTGATATCTGGTACCAACACGTTACCAGCATATCTTTTAAATCTTTTAAGATTTGTGGCTGAGTTGCCGCATATCTGTTATCAATGTATTGTTGGTCCACCTCGGGCCGTCAAAAACATTTTTCTCGGAGTGGCATCGACGTTGCAAGATTTTCAAGCTGTATTGTGATATATGGTACCAACACGTTACCAGCATATCTTTTAAATGTTTTAAGTCACGTAGCTGAGTTGCCTTATATCTGATATATATATATATATATATATATATATATATATTCTATAAAGAAGATACCTAAGCAAAAAAATGCAAATATAATTTTGACTCACACCTAGTACAACATAGAAAAGGTTATGTATGAAAAGGTTAAGGCATCGAGTGAAAATTTGGGCGAGTACTGTTTCGATTTCTCCACTTGCTTCTTGTATGATGTCTACAGTAATTCCATCTTCTCCTGGAGCTTTTCCTCGCTTCATGTTCTTGATTGCATGTGCAACTTCTGCTGGAAGGACTGGAGGAACTCTGGTACTGGTATCTTTCATGATGTCTGGAGTGCATATATCATCCCTTTCATATAATTTGGAGTAGAAATCTTTCACTCTTGTCAAAATTTCTGCCTCTATTTCTTGTTACAGAACCATCTTCTTTTCTCTGTGCCATAATCTGTTTTCTTCCCTTACTGAGATGTCCCTTTGCTATCTTTAGGCTTTGGTTGTTTTTAATTGCTTTCCTCACTAGTTCACAGTTGAATTTTTCTTACGTCTTCAGTGATACTTTTTCTTACTGTCTTGCATAGATCTATATATTCCACTTTGGAAGTCACATCTTCTTTAGTTGTCCTCATCTCTCTTCTTTTTTGCATCAACATTTTGGTTTTTCCTGATAATTTGTTCACCTGCAACTTGTTCTTAGACCCAGCTAATTTTGTTGCTGTTTCCATAAGAGCTTTGGTTACTTTTCTGTTAACTTCAGAGAGGTCCACTTCTTCCGATGTTAGACCTTCTAAAGCAGAGAACCTGTTCTTCAGTTCTAACTTGAAGGTATTATGGTGTTTTTTAATATTGGTTATGTCAATAGATTTTGTTTGTCTTATGAGCTTGCCACGTTCAAGTTTAGTGTTGAGGTGCATCTTACATCTCACCAATCTATGGTCACTACCTGTGTTGAACTTGTTTAGCACACTGCAGTCTTCTATGACGAATTTTTTGTTACACATAATAAAATCAATTTCACTTGTCGTCCCATTTGGATGTCTCCATGTCCATTTCCTGTGTGGCTTTTTCTTGAAGAAGGAGTTCAAGATGAAAAACCCTTCTACCTCTGCAAACTCAACGAGAGTATTTCCACGCTGGTTTCTGTTGCCGTGACCGAATTTACCTACTGAAGTTTCATTGTGTTGCCGTTGCCCTATTTTTTGCATTGAAATCTCCCATAATTATTTTCAAGTGCTGCTTACCTTTATTATTTAGATGTCAAATTTCCTCATAAAATTCTTCAATTTCTTCTTCAGGATGACTTGTGGTGGGTGCATAAGTTTGAATAATCTGAGCCTGGTATCTTTTCGAGAGTTGGATAACAAGTCGTGCAGCTCTGTCAGAGGAACTTTCAACTTCTACAACTTTATCCTTCAGTTTCTTGTTTATTATAAATCCAACACCACTAGTTCTGCCAGTATCTGTCCCACGATAGTAGAAGAGATGTCCACTTTTCAGTTCGATGAGATCTTCTCCTTTTCTCCTTACCTCACTTAGCCCCACGATGTCCCACTTGATCCTTTGTAGTTCCTCTTCCAATTCAAGAAGCCTTGAATCAGAAGATAGGGAGCGTCCATTGTAAGTAGCCAAGGTCAGCATCAGATGGCAGCCTAGTCCGGTCCTCCGGGGATTCTTAGCACCCTCTGCCTTCATGTCGCACTGGCCGCTGCCTTGGCCAGGTACATTCCAGCTGCCGGAGACTGAGGGCCAAGATTTAAGTTGTGGAGTCATTTTGGAGGGGTTTGGCCATAACTCACCACGCTGGCTAAGCGGGTTGGTGAGTGTGGGATAGCATTTCCTCTGATCACGATGGTATAGTTATACCGCTATTGGCGGTCTTCAGAGCCCCTTTAGTGGGAACAGGATGCACCACGAGAAGGCGGGGTTGACATTTGTCAAGGAGAGGCTGTGATGTTACGCATCACCTGACCTTACCTTATCTGATACATATATATATATATATATATATATAATGTTGGTCCTCCTCGCCAAAGTCATATTTTTCCCGCGGAGGCATCCACGTTACAGGATTTCCAAGCTGTCTTGTGATATCTGGTAATAAAACGTTACCAGCATATCTTTTAGATCTTTTATGTCACGTGGCTGAGTTGTCTTACCTTTAATATATATATATACAATGTTGGTCCTCCTCGCCAAAGTCATATTTTTCCCGGAGAGGCATCTACGTTGTAGGACTTCCAAACTGTCTTGTGATATCTGGTACCAACACGTTGCCAGCATATCTTTTAAATCTTTGAAGACATGTGGCTGAGCTGCCTTACATATATATATATATCATCATCATCATCATCATTGTCAACCATTATCAATCCACTGCTGGACGAAGGTCTCCCCAAGTTTTCTTCACAACGGTCTGTCTTGTGCCAGTCTCCTCCATGTCACTCCCCATTCTTTCGAATTTCATCCACCCATCTTCCATGTGGACTTCTTCTGGGTCTTTTCCTGTCCCTTGGAATCCAATCTAAAATTTCAGCTGTCCATCGATGGTCTGTTCTTCTGGCAGTATGTCCAGCCCATTGCAATTTCAGGGATTTAACTCTGATCATGATGTCTTCCACTCTTGTCATTTTTCGGATCCACGTGTTCCTCTTCTTATCTCTCCTAATTACACCAAGCATGCACCTCTCCATGCCTCTTTGAGTTGTCTGCAGCCTTTGTATGTCTCTTTTAGCTAAGGTCCACGTCTCTGCACCATACGTAAGCACTGGAAGGATGCATTGATCAAACACTTTTCTTTTAAGACATAATGGCATATTGCTCTTGAAAATTATGCTGTTTCTTCCAAAAGCTCTCCAGGCAAGTTTTGTACGCCGATTAATTTCTTCACCAATGTGACCCTCACTTGATATCTGCTGTCCAAGATAAACGTACGTGTCTGTTATCTCCAGCTTTTCTCCATCAATCGATAAATCTTCATTTCTTGTAAAAGCATTGTACATCACTTTTGTTTTCTGAAAGTTCATTTTTAATCCCACTTCCTTACTCTTGTCAGCAAGTTCCTGGATCATACTCTGTAGCTCTGATGGGGTAGTTTTAAAAATGACTATGTCATCAGCAAAACGATGTTTTTTAACTTTTGAGTTCTTATTGTTGGACTTTCACAAATCCAGACCGCTCCTGTGCAACGCCAGGGATCTAATACTGGCTAGCCTTTAAGTTTCATACGCCATTTTTAAATTATATATATTTAACATTTGCTTATTCTGGAAATACCATTGGGGAAACCTAAAAATTCCTTAATATTCTTATAAAAATAGAAACACAATAGAAACCCCTAATCGGCGTTGGAAGTATTTGTTAAAAAAATAGCAGCCAGAGCTAGAAATCATCGCTACGAATCATCCCACAGCAAATAACTGACGTCACTTCTTTTACAAATTAATTATTGTGTCTATTTACTTATGTAATCGAAAAGATCAAATCAACCAGTACACAAAACTAACAAAAAAATAGTAACAACTGGTTATAGCAGGGCAAGCATCAGGCTGTTGCTAGGGGTGCATTGGAACCAGGCGCCTAGTTTAGGAGCGCGCCGGGCTGAACTTGTTTTTTGTAAAATAATGAAGTATGAGAAAAAGATAAAGTCCCTGTTGGGATTGGAAATGGAAACGATGAGTGATGATGATTGAAGACGACGAAAAAATCAGCATAATACAGTACAGTATTGTTTCAATTATGTTCAAAAGTTAAAAAATCAGCGTACTTCATGCTGTTGACTTTGAGACCAACGGAATCTTCTATGTAGTATGTATGTTTTGCATATTCATATACGCTAAAAATGTATAAAAACTGTTACAAATGAAAGGCGTTGCGGAGGTGTCACTAAATAATGTCGAACCTAACACTAGAGACGCTAAAGTTAGCACGTCTTTTTCTAATACCTAAGGAATAAGACAGTGAATTTCTACATAAATTAAAAACCACACTTTCTGTTAGTGATCGCTTTGCATTTGTATGCAAACCTCCTTGGTCACAAAACTCTTTGTTGTTTACCCAGTGATACCTTTAAAAGTCATCGAACATTCTTTGTTCGCACCTCAGGGGAATGAACCACAGAAATGAGCCATAGAAAGAAATTAAGGCCTTTGTATCACTTCGCTCGCTGTTTTCTCTACGGAGAGTTTACTAACAAAAAAAATTGCTCACGAAGTCTTCCTTTTG
Source organism: Macrothele yani (assembly GCA_039090855.1). Taxonomy (NCBI): domain Eukaryota; kingdom Metazoa; phylum Arthropoda; class Arachnida; order Araneae; family Macrothelidae; genus Macrothele; species Macrothele yani. The sequence goes on along the minus strand of CM077020.1, from coordinate 10,194,576 downwards.
GTGGTATGTACTAGAAAGGCAGGACGAAATTAGCAATTTTTAGGTGCTGAATGGGAGAACCTGAGAACCTTAACTGCCGACAATTGTGAATTGGGTCACGACGCTTAAACCAGGTAACGAAGAGAGAGAGAGAGGGAGAAAAACGGAAAAACCATGACCGCACTGGGACACTTTTTGTAGGATAAAATCAGCTTAATGCAATTATCATCTGTAGCATGCTTATTGCTTTAAAATAGGAATACGAAAAAGAGAACCAAAGGTTTTCACGTAACATTCCTGAAATCTCCAATGTCTTGATATATTTTGTCCAACTTTATATGCAAATTATTTTATTCGTGATATTTTGCAAAGAAATTTATACTTCGCTATGTTCCTTATAATTAAACATTTATTTTACCATTACATTACTCCAGTAAAAACAGATATCGAGATGTTGAAAGTCAAAGTTCATTATTTCTAAAATTCAGTATATATAATTTCAGCATAGGGTTTCTGTCTATTAAATAAATTGTCATTTTGGTTAAACACCACACCTTACAGTAGGTTAACGTTTCTTTAAACGTCAATCCCATGGCGCTTGAAATTCTGTATATTGATATTTATTTAAATCTTCAAGGGTGAATCTAAATGATATCTCAAAACGTTTCACCGCAAAATAACAGAACTTGAATATAATATTGATATTAATTTTATAACTCATGTAAAAGTGTCTTAACTTAAGGCAATGGTACTGTAAAGTACGAGACTATTGACTTCGAAGTATTTTTTAAATTACGTGTTATGGATCGCTTAGATTTATTTTGTTCTCAAAAGCATTAAAATTTACTTGACACCTACCTGATTATAAGCATGATTTCCAAGATTTGTAGGTTTTGAATCTCGCAAAGCTGCTATGTATTCGTATTGTGATACGCTGTGCAATACTAGATTTCAAGAAAAATTTCATTTTATCAATTTCAGTTTACACGCATATAAAAGATTGCTGTTACTTAATTTGTTTTTAATGAATTTATCTTCCGCATCGCAATATCTAAAAAGGACGGTTAGCCACACTACCTTTTCTGGCTGACTGAGCATCATATGGTAATATAAAAAAATACACAGAATGCCTGTGACCTCATAATAAGTCAGAATGAGAAGAAACAAATTTAGTAAAAAACATTGAATCCTCGGTTTAACCGCAGTGTCTATGTTCCCGTTCTCAAGAATTCTTCGCTGGAACTCTTCTGTTTATCCTAACGAGATCTGGGCTTTGATGCCATAATCGCCTACACAGTCGTTTTCTATACATCAAACGTTACCTGCATGACGCCAATTTGTTGTTATAATGCTTAGAAAAGTACTTACTTCATAAGGTAAGCATCACTTGGAAAATCCCTAACAGAAAACTTCGCGTTGAGTAGAAGGTCAGAGGATATTTTTCTGCTGCACTGATCTGCACGAAGGTAGGTAGAAATGACTAACCTTGCTCTAATAATGAAGTAGACTCATTTCTACCATTTCCCTTAGATTTCCTTAACATAAATTAAGTTTTTCTTAATTCCTCTGTCAGCGAATGAACGTATCTCAGACAGTTTCTGTCTACGCTCTGTCTCTTCACACAATTACCTGGGTAAGATTTTTTTATTTTATATTACCCACTTTGAGAAATATCAACAAAAAATTACACAAGTTTTCTGCTTCACAATTCGGTAAAAATTCTGGCATGATCATTTATACGTGAGGAAACGACCTTACATACAGTGTGATACTTCACAATCGATCAGATAGAAGAAAAAATGGATAAACGTTTTGCGGAAAAGGAAACGCGGCCAGGTAAGGAAGTGCGCGGTGGCGAATTTCGGTCTGTTAATTCGCCAAATTCCTTGTGAACCCCAGTGCTGGGGCGTTTTGAATATAGCAGCGCGTACAACAGAAAACGACTAGTGGCCGAAAGCATAGTGTTTCAGCTAGCGAAAAATAGAAAGGCAGTAAACTCCAAGCTGTAGTAAAGTCTTGAAATCGAAGGTACGGCAAGGTTTCCCATTGCAAGATGATCAGCCAATTATTGAGAACAGACAAGTAGGAAAAAGATACACAATGTCCTGCGGACATATACGCTCCGTGTACTAAAAATTAAGGATACGGCTGATAGGCGGTTGATATGGACATTCCCAGATCAGAGTTGAACAGACCCAAAACGAACTTAAGCGATAAATAGGGTGACACCAGAGCTTCCTAAATGTGTATTCCCATCAACGAACATGGCCAAACGTGTTGACATAGCGACTTTGATCGGGGACTCATTGTTGGCGCAAGACAGACGGGTCATTACATAACCCAAGTGGTAACAACACTAGGGCTTCCTGGAGTAGCCATATTAAAGGTATACCGCAAGTATCTCAAAGGTACGCGCAGAGAGCAACCGGTAGCATACAACACGCCATTGATGACCGTGTAAACGTAGTTTACAAAGGTTAGTAGAGACAGCAACCGCTTGCCAAACGAGAGGCAAATCACATTCACTCGCTGACGTGCAAGCAGCGTCAGCGAGCGAATGGTTCGACGCACGCTCTTTCTGATCTTACTTTGAAATGCTTTGGTTTCGTACTTTTCTCGTCAATTTTCAGACAGAGACACAGAGCGTTTCATTCGATCTCGGCCGTAATTTCCCCTTATAACTGACAATCTAATGGACGTAATTCAATGAAATTTGATACGAACCTACATTGGTGCATGAGAAGCACCGTCAACGAACTGCCGAAAACAGTAAACTCGCAATCGGTCTTCACTTCGCCAAGGATCGAAACACGGGATAGAAGGCAGCAAGTGGCGGCTCTACTTTCTAGCCTGTGTGTCACGCCTGCCGAAGTCAGTGCCGTATTCGCTGTCCTCAGCAGTTGGTGTGAGGCATGTGGCTGTGATGTGCTAAGGTATCGTCGAAAATCATCGGGTCTTTGTGTTACGAGCAATTACAGTATGAACCGGTACACAGTGAAGCAGCGCGTGTATAATGTCCGCACGTAGAAGAAAACTCCGTCGATAAAGGAGTACCAAAGACAATTTATTGCTCAGTTTAATGTTCGGAAACTACCTGCCAAAAGCATCTAATCAGTATCTGGTGAATAAACTGGAAACCACGGGAAGGCGGTTGGATTTCCACGAAGGAGGACGTCCTAAACTGCCAGAAGCCTACGTGCAGGAAGTGAAAAACAGAATGCTAGCCTCCTCACAGAAGTCCTTGCATAAACCGTCGCAGGAGACGTGGGTCTGCACAAGCACATGTTAACGAGCTGCAAAAACCGGAAAGCTGCACGTACACCGAGTTACTTCTGTACAAGATTTTGAAGCCTCCCGAGTAGTAAAAGAAACTGAATTACTGTCATTGGTTCAAGCAGTTTGTCAATGCACATCCGGAAGTACTGGACTACACAAGGTTCTCCGAAGAGGCGAGGTTTCACGTGGGATTCCTTGAATTTGGACGTATGTTCCTTGTGTTTTGGCTGAAGAGAATCCGAACACTGTGCATGAGACACCTCTTCATGATAAAAAAATTGGGATACCGTGTACTCTGTCGCGGCACTGTTTCACTGGGGCTCGCGGCGCCACACTATGGGCTCAAACTTCTTCCATACAACGATGGATACCGCAGTCTACCTGGAAATCTTCCATGAGTTTGTGAATCAGTTAGACGTATTGGCTATTTTCAGCAGGATTGTACCACCTGCCACACCTCCGATGACAGCATGACTGAAACTGTTCCCTTCTTTGAAGTTTCACTGGGGCTGCCACGAATTTGGAACCAGTTCTTCAAATAGTGATTACTTTTCAGTTTTCTATCCATGATTTCTCGAGATAAACGAGCCTAACGCCTCGTGTCTTTGAATACCACATTACGTTCGAATCTCTTCGTTATTGCCAAGTAAAGTCACCGCGTCCAAATTGTTGGAGCGCTCTATTTTCCAGTTTGCAGTTTGCTGTCTAAATTCCTAGAAAAAGCCATGTGTTTGATGTGCGAAAGCTTGGAAACTTTGATTCTGTTCTACTCTAAGAATTTTATCTCTTTAACTGATGCCCCGTGACCCCTGTGCACACGATTCTGCATTTTTAAATGAGCGCCGGCTTTCTACTGAACAACCCCAGTTATGCAAATAGCAACAACCGGTTGCATCAGCTTTTGTAGTAGTAACCTTTCAGAACAGTTTTCATCCTTAGGTTGTAGACACCATTTTATTATATCTCAATGGGGCACAACGCACATGTTTGAAAAGTGGACCACAGCTCTACGTACATATTTCCAACAACTAGCCAATAATACATTTTTAGCTAATTAAAACCATGCTATTTTTCCTGCTTGGCTCTGAACGGTGACACTATCGTGACAGATATTTAACGATAGATCTTGCCCAAAAAACAGTAACTTATGCATGATGAAGATATATTTACGAGAGAATGCATTTGTCAAATATCAGACTTGGGCGCGAATTTGTGTACACGTTAAAGTGTCAGATGTGTGTTTGTCCTAGGGAAATGACTTCCATCTTTCGCTTAAATGTGGAACTTCTAATACGGGCACTGTACTACCAACAATCCTAAATGGTGCTCATAGTTCAAAAACTCTTGATACTGAAAGTAGAAACTTTTAACTAAGAAAAAGGAACACACATAAAACATTTTAATTTTTAATATTTAAAGTTTTTAATACCGATTGCGCCTAAACGGAGGACTCCACTACTGGCAGAAATCATAAAGGTTTACATGTTGAAGTAATTTTTTTTGAGAACTGATGAAACAGAGTAGAAGGGATAAACCTCCGCTTCCACGAACTTTCATGAAATTCTCAAGTTCGCATGTGTCACTCCGCCGCATATAATAAAGCCAGGTTACATCCACCGGGAAGCGGAAAACTGAATACAACTTTCACTGATCAAAGACTATAAAACATAATATTCCTCTTGTTTAGTCCATTTTCGAGCAATAACAACAGCACTTCTTTAAAAAAAAGATATGTATTTTTAAGGAAAATTAATTTATATTTTACGTTCTTCACAACTTACCAAATTTTCTAAATATTGACTTTACTTTTATACATTTTTGGGCGTTAATAATTTCAAAGTATTGTGAAAGATAAAACTTGTAGAGACATTGTCACTTGGATTTGTTATTCAGTATGTTATCCTAATAATTTTGTGTATATCAAAATTGAATCCTCATTAACAACCATTCAGTTTAATTACCAAAATTACGTATCCTAAAAAGTGGGTGAAATCATACCCCATACAAATAAACATGGTTGAAATTTTTTTTATAAATATATAACCGCTGATTTGATACTCATTATTACCGGAATTCCGGATGCCAATTCTTAATAAGCCAGCATCTGGCTTACTATTTGATATCTAAAAATCAAAGATGTTTACTTGCCATCCGATACACTAGAATTATTTGATCACCCGTCAATCATATGCTTAATTACACCACCAAATACAAGACGGTGCGCAACCATGTGTAAAACATAATTACCATATGTGATTAATACTCCAAATAAAATTATATTTGAAGTACATATTTCAAGTACATTATTTTAAATATGCCCTTGTTAGGAAAGAATGACTGCGCAGTTTAAAGTTAGCATAGTATGCATGCGCGGAATTTCCTTGACTTTGTTCTTGGAGTGCCATCTAACATCGGATGGGAGATATTGTGCTGAAGAAAAAAATGACTTTTGCTTTTTTTTTCTGTGTTTTGTCGGCAAAAAGTAAAATTATCTCTTTCCCACATACACATTACCTGTTATTAGAACGTGATAATTATTAGAATGTGATATTATTAGAATGTGGTATTTGTTATTGGAAGATCATCCATTAAAAGTTTGAAAAGATTCTTACAGAAGCTATTGAATGTGAATATTGAGTTTAAATTTAATCATCAGATGAAATTCAAAACAGGAGTCCAAAAAATCCAAAATTTAAGAAACAAAGTTTTTACATGTAATAAATATAACACCTTAATGCAGCGTAAAAGATTTTCAGAAGCATATGCCTCTCCGTTTAACATATTTCTAATGAATTAACGGAGGAGTTGAAAAAAAAATGTAGAAACAGATGTCAATATTCTCCTAGTAGTACCAGAAATGTGTAAGCTAAATAACATCGCTCATTCAGTAAGAAAGCGAATTTAATGTAAACACTAGGTACTAATCGACTAAATCAAACATGTTTTTTAATAACAAGGGACTGCTTGATTGGTTAGTTGGTGTGATTTTGATGGCCCATGGGCCTCAAAAGCCAAAGAGCGCCACGTCACAATAATAAAATAGAAATAAACAGCAAAATCAAAATATAACAAAAAAGGTATAAAGCGGTAACAATAAACTGTGCAAAAGGCCGATTAGACATTAACAAAAAAAGCACCGGTACAGCGATTAACACAGTAACTAAATACGATAACAATAGTATAACGTGGTTAAAAATGAACAATGGTATAATACACTGCTGGACAATTGCTAAGGACGGATCATAAACGGCTATATAGCGCATAAAAAAGTAAGTGTGGTTGGATGCCAAGTGAAATAAAATAATGTCAGAATGCCAGGACATTACAAGAAAGACAATTTATTGTGCTCTGAAATCCAGAAGGCTTTGGAACGTGTTCAAGGGACAAACAGGCCATTTTGTGCAGAATACGTAAACGTGAAAAAAATGTAATTACCGTCAGCAGGCGTTCCGGCGTAAGATGTCAATACGGGATATGGCCACCATGAAGGGCGATGCAAGATTCCACACGTCGTGTCATGCTTTGCACAACATTATCAAGCAACTGTTGGGGTAATTTATCCCATTCCTCTGTCAGTGCACGAATGAGGGTGTCCTTGTTTATTGCAGAGCATTGGCGACCAGCAAGACTCCTCCCCAAAGCATCCCACACATTTTCAATGGGATTCAGATCTGGAGAACGTGCTGGCCATACTAGGCGTTGAATATCCTCGCTCTCAAGACACTCCTGGACAGCGACTGTTCGATGACATGTTGCGTTGTCGTCCATGAAAATGAATCTATCACCGACAGCACCACGGAACATGCAAAATGAGGTAGCAGAACATCATTAATGTATCGTTGGCCAGTCATAGTCTCAGTTAGAAGCACATAGAGGGACGTACGGTCATTGATCATGATGCCAGCCCATACCATGACACTACATGTCGGATATCGGTCCCTTTCCTGTATGTTTGCTGGACAATATGCAGTACCACTATCACGCCAGATCAGTTTTCGTCGACAATCAGACGATAGACTGTATCTACTCTCATCTGAGAAGAGGACAGCAGACCAGTCGTTATCAGTCCAATTGCGATGTTGATGGCACCATTGCAAACGGGCGGTACGGTGACGTCTGGACAATGGGATGCACACAACAGGACGGCGGGCGTATAGTCCTCCTTCATGCAAACGTCTGGCGACAGTTTTTCGGGAGATCCGCTTGCCAGTATCAGCCATAAACTGATTTGCTACCTCACTAGCTGTGCTGCGCCGGTGTCTTTTTGTTGATAGCACTATGTACCGATCTTCTGCAGGTGTCGTACTGCGAACACGACCTCCCCCGTGACGTTTGCTAAACTCTCCATTTGTTTGAAATGATTTCCAAATCCTTGAAATAGCACTGTGGCTGACGTCGAACTCCCTGGCAACATCTGTTATTTTTCGCCCTTCTTCAATCTTGCCAATAATACTGCCACGCGTAAAATCATCTAGGTGATGTCGGGAAGACATACTGAAAATTGCAGGTTCGTCAATTGATTCTTTCCCTTTCAACTTTGCGTTTGAACAACAACGGTCAATACGCGTCAAATCCTTTCTATCTCTTATCAGCGCTATGACGTCACGAACAAGTTCGGCAATCCAAAATTTGCATACGCACAACACGTCTTACTGTATCCCGCACTTATGCTAATTTCCACATTTTCCTGTCTTCCATTTTATGGTTGCTATCGTTGCTATTGTCATCCGTCCTTAGCAATTGTCCGGCAGTGTAAAACAGAAAGCGAAAAGGATAAAAGTTACAAATCAACGATAAAATAACAAGACACTACACAAAACGTAAAACACCAGTAACACAAAGAAATGATAAAACAGAAGAGACGTCACACTGATCATTTAAAAGACGACTCAGGGTTCCTGAAACTGCCGGTTAAATGGGTAAAAGAAAATGACTAGAACTTTGATGAATGAAACGACGACATGAAAATAAAATACGAACGACAGAGGAATTGTACATGAACTATGTAGAAAATAGGGTAACTATACTATTAATCCGAATTTATTGGCGTAGAATAAAAATCTCTTTTCCAAGCTTTCGGAAATCTACCAGGCGCCTTTTTCAAGGAAAGTTGACAGAAACTGTCTACCTTCAGTAACTATTTACTTTCCTTGAAAACGCCATCTGGTGTATGTGAGAAAGCTTGCAAAACATGTTTTTCTATGCTATTACATTCGGATTACTAGTATAGTTATAGTATTTTTCTACATGCCTTTATTTGATGTTCACAACAATTACATGACGCCATGTATTCACTGATTGTCCTGGTGCTTATAACTTTCCCTACAGGTTTTCTCCGTATATCATATTTCTCCACATAATTGATTATTTCATTGTATATAGTCCTTTACAGTAAAATTCATGATTCCAATGCAGTTTTCTGATGAGCAACAATGCCGTGTAAACTATTGAGCGAGAGTGTACGTGGTATTTCCACTGTATTTCCTGATCGAAACAAACTTTGAACGTGCTGTATGTATCGTGGACGGCACTGTCTGACATACAGAGTTCAAATTTTTTAAGAAATGACTTGTAGAGAGGAAGCTACTTTCAGTTCATAGTATAAAGATCTGTGATCAGGTGCTGTTCTGCTAACAGATGTTCGGCAGGCCATGAAATAATGTCTGAAGTCAAACTCTGTAAATAAAATCCCAGAACCTTTCTATATTTTTTATGTTCGGCTTTGAAGACGAAGCATTTAAATAGTTTTTTACCACTTCCTCTGAATACGAATGCTTCTTTAGTACTCATACATATTGCTTGACTCATACACAGCAATGCCGGTAATTTATTCAAGACTGACACCCTCTATAGCTTCGCAACTGAAATACACATGCTGAAATGGAATTCTCAAAAGAAACAAAAAAACAAAGCGTGCTGAATTAAATTTTTTAAAAGATAAATTCATTTTGAAGTTAACCAAAAGCGTATTAATTTTATACTTTTCTGTGAAGCACCAAGGTGAAATTTTACTGGTATCGCATTGCACCACGCGATGAAATCACACGAATTTTCGGTACAGTTTGAGATATGTATTGTATGTTTTTGCAAGGGAATTTTAAAACTAAGCAGAAGAGCTATTAATCTTTTAACAGTAATGCGTGTATTTACAGTATATTGTCTACTGCTGAACAAAGCGATTGGACACATTATTGGAATCGATCATATGTTTGTGCGATTGCATAATAAATTATAAGAATAATACGTGCCTGAGGCGTAATTTCTCAAAGTAATTTACCCGCATGAGTGCTACTGCGGACGTGTAGCATTTCTTTAAAGGAATTAAGCTGGCAATATTTCTGAAGGATTGACGATAGGTAGAACAATCGATAGCTTCGGACGGTTGAAAAATAGAGGTAGTTATTAATACACTGACGGAAAAAAATCCCAACACCAAGAAGGGGTTGTGTTAGATAAACGACAGTTGGTAGGCGGTGAGAGTATATCCATAAGATGACGTATATGCAAATTTACGTCATCTTATGGATATACTCCATAAGATGTAAGGTCAGGTGATGCGTAACATCACAGCCTCTCCTTGACAAATGTCAACCCCGCCTTCTCGTGGTGCATCCTGTTCCCACTAAAGGGGCTCTGACGACCGCAAATAGCGGTATAACTATACCATCGGGATCAGAGGAAATTCTATCCCACACTCACCAACCCGCTTGGCCAGCGTGGTGAGTTATGGCCAAACCCCTCCAAAATGACTCCACAACTTAAATCTTGGCCCTCAGTCTCCGGCAGCTGGAATGTACCTGGCCAAGGCAGCGGCCAGTGCGACATGAAGGCAGAGGGTGCTAAGAATCCCCGGAGGACAGGACTAGGCTGCCATCTGATGCTGACCTTGGCAACGTACAATGGACGCTCCCTATCTTCTGATTCAAGGCTTCTTGAATTGGAAGAGGAACTACAAAGGATCAAGTGGGACATCGTGGGGCTAAGTGAGGTAAGGAGAAAAGGAGAAGATCTCATCGAACTGAAAAGTGGACATCTCTTCTACTATCGTGGGACAGATACTGGCAGAACTAGTGGTGTTGGATTTATAATAAACAAGAAACTGAAGGATAAAGTGGTAGAAGTTGAAAGTTCCTCTGACAGAGCTGCACGACTCGTTATCC